>JAVKPL010009870.1:0-40825 GCA_032173675.1 Gastrolobium villosum
TCAATTTTCTCAAGCTCCTCAGGTCTTCATTTGAAAGCTCCAAAAAAGGTGTTCGTTTTACCCAGTCTTGTGTGCAGACAAGCGCTTCCACTATTTTAGCTGTTAATCTACTACGGTAAGGATCAAGTACCCTTCCTCCAGTGCTAAATGCTGACTCAGAGGCTAAATTTAGAGACAGGTATAGCTAACACCTCTCTAGCAATGCTTGCAAGTATTGGAAATCGACTTGAATTTGCTTTCCACCAAGTCAAGATATCAACATCTGAATAGTTCTCTATAGCTTCATCCAGGTACTTATTTAATTCAGATTTAGCATTTGATTTATGCCCAGTTGTTTGCTGAAAATGATTAACAAAATCATCATCATCATCATCATCATCGAACTGTGTTTCCTGTGAATTATCTTGAGATACCCCTTCCTTGCCAATATATTCTTCAAAAATGGACTTCAAACACCTCTCTAACTTCTCTCTGAACTGCCTCACCACTATTAAAACTATCTTTAATAGACCAATGTAAGAAACTCATTTTACACCTAGGATCCAGTACAACTGCAATCAGCAACAACATATTCAGATTATGAGGATTTCCCCAATACTTATCATATTTTTTCTTCATCTTTTGAGCCATCTCTCTTACACTTGAATCATTGGACTCGCACATCTGCCGAATCTTCTTTCCAATTTTGAATACCTCTCATCATATATCTATTACTGGTAACATAAGAAGTACCAGAAACAGACAAAGTAACTCGATAGAAGATCTTTAAAAATGGCAAAATTAACCGAGCATAGAACCAGTCTTCATATCTAGGCACACCCTTGCCTTTTTCTAACTCATGAAAATAATTTTTATCTTGCAATTCAAGCTGCTCAAATGCCCTTCGTGCTTCAAAGCTGCCTCTAACATAAGATAAGTTGAATTCCATCTAGTTTCAACATCTAAACTAGGTGCACCCTTGTATTCAATCTTTTGCTTTTCTACACATGCCTTGAATTTTTCAAACCTGGATGGAGAAGATCTAATGTATTTAACTGCAGCACGGATTCTTAAAATGGAATCATCCATATCTTTCAATCCTTCCTTCACTATTAGGTTCAAAATATGTGCAAAACACCTCATGTGAATATGATCTCCCTTCAAAATTAAGTTGCTCTGAAGCATTAAACTCTTCTTTAGGTTTTGAACCCCAGTATCATTCGATGTAGCATTGTCAACTGTCAAACTAAACACACGATTCAACCCCCAGTCATTCAAGCATGACAAAACAGTTTTAGCCATAACTTCTCCAGAATGACTTTTGACTTGGCAAAAGTTTAAAATCTTCTTGTGCAGCTTCCAATTTTTATCAACAAAGTGTGCAGTCAAACACATATAACACATATTTTGACATGATGTCCAAGTGTCCGTGGTGAGGCAAACTCTTGTACAATGCATAGCAAGAAACTTCTTCAACTTCCCTTTTTCTACTTGATATAATGTCAAAGCATCACGTGCCATTGTAGTTCGTGAGGTAAGATTAAATTTCGGATTTACAATACTGATAAACCACCGAAAGTCTTCATTCTCAATAAATCGAAAAGGAAGCTCGGTAGCCACTAACATTTTCACAAGTGCATCCCGACAAACTTGTTGGTCAAATCTAGCAACCGTCGAAGGGGAAGAACCAGCATGTCCTTCTGTAGCTCCAATTGAGGATAAAGATGATTTTCTCCTTTTGTTTTTATCTCTATCTAGATGATCCTTACACCTCTTCAAATGAGTTCGCATAGAACTCGTTCCCTTATCACACTTGATCGTACAACCACAATAATTGCAATGGGCTTTTTTATCTGAGTTAGGCTCTGAGAAGTGGTCCCAAACTTCAGATCGATTTTTGCGGTTATTAAATCGAGGTGGTAACGAGCTATTAGCATTAGAGACAACTAGTGGAGTAGAAACTAGATGATCTGCTGTCTCTGAGGTAAACAATTCATCTTGAATACCTATTGATTCCATCCCGGTGTTTCACCTGAAAAAGAGATTGTCTAGTAAATTGGGCAAAAGGCAAAAGACATATATGATGATATATTTCAGCTATTCGGAAAATAATTAAGAGCTTAAGTTAATACATGGATAGTGTAAGTAATATTCTGTTTGAGATACATATAGGACTGTTTGGTATAAAAACTGTGCATATGTGTAATTATGCGAACATGTCATTTTCCCTTATAACTTACCTCCTAATCAGATTTATTGCCACCTAGATAATTTGTGAATGCCTTCTCTCCCCAAGGACAATTTGTAGGATTTGCTATTGGTGCAAAGGCAGAAGCTGACTGGAACAAGCATGTAAAGAAATACAACATAAAAACAAGTTAGAATCCAAATAATAAATAAAGTTCTTACAATTAATGCCAAGTTACATTTTATGTTCTGTTAGAAAATGGAGTTCTGCAAATTTCAAAATGTCACCAAAAGGATGAGATAATTGGTTCTAACTTATGTCAAACTTAATTTGTTATGAATACAAAATTCCTATGCAGATTACAATTCCACCTTACATGCATTTTGAACAATAAACTAAAAATGAGTTGTTAATTTTCTAATACTAAACAAGTGTTATTAAGTCAGATGGAAGGGAAGGGAGGCTTTATTTTCTCTTTGGAAGACTTAACGGATAAGGAAGCAGTAATACTGTTCAAGAAAACTGCTATAATAGGTGATACAGATCCCGGATTTGAAAGATTAGTTGCTCAAATTACCAACAAGTGTAAAGGGTTGCCCTTCTCAATAGTTAATACTGCAATAGCATTAAAAAGTCAGAGCCGCTCAGTTTGGGAAGGTGTTAACCAAAAGCTTGAATGGAAAAAGTTACTAGGAGGGTGTGAGTTTTCCACAAAGTTGAGATATGAACTTTTAGCAAACAAGGAGCTCAAGTATACTTTCTTTCTGTGTGCTTACATGGGTCAGGATGCCTTAATTATGGACTTGGTGAGATACTGCATTGGTTTGGGTTTTCTTCAAGGAATCTGTACAGTAAGGGAAGTTAGAGATAAAGTACCTGCGTTGGTTGCAAAGCTGAAAGAGGTTAATTTGTTGTCTGACAGTTATTCAAATGAACGTTTCACTATGAATGATACTGTTCGCAGTGCTGCTTTGTCAATAGCATCTGAGGAGAAGCATGTATTTACAAAGACAAAGGGAGAAGTAGATGAATGGCCTAATGAGGATAAACTTGAAAGGTATGCTGCTATTTCCTTACAACATTGTGATATTACTGAGTCCATACATTTAAAAGTAAGCAATAATACCTGCCAGTCAGGCACAAGAGACGATGAATTAGCACCAAGCTTGCTAGTCAACTTTCTATTCAAGCCCTCAATTTCTGCAAAGAAAGTTAAATAACAGCCCAAAAAGAAAAGTACATTAGGATAATTGCAAGCAGCTATTTGCGGATTATCATATTCAAAGGAAGTAAGAACAAGTAATTAAAAAAAAGTAAATCACTAAATGTTTAATCACTTTAATGTCTCATGTGAGTTTAGCCTTAGTGGGACAGTAACTTAGCAAGTTTAAATCAGTTTTACTATTTAATGCCCATAATTCAACTGTATGATACTGGCTCTGGTAACTTCAGTTTAAGTTGAATTAGAAGTTTCCACATGAGTTTTACCTCTTTAACAAAGTTTAATTGCCTGGCACTTGATGTTCCTCGGGTTCAATTAGTCCAAGGACATTTCTGAATGCCCTTTTTTAAATGGGTAAAATAATGATGAAAAACAAAAGGTATGCATAATTTAAAATCAAGGTGATCAGTGAAGGTTGAATGGGGATACCTTCATGTTATGCCCAAAAAAATAAAATAAAAAACTGAGTGATAAATCTTTAATCTTGTCATGCTAGATGATTTTTGACATAGAAGACATTTAAAATTTTCTTCTTCTTCAAAATCATTGATAATAAATTCAACTTATTATTGCCCAAAGATTATGCATAACAAATAACATTATCATATAATTAACAAATCTTACGTGATAATTGGTTTGGCTTTGGCAGGGAAATCGTGACAAGTTACTGCAAAGAAGTTCGGGAATTGGGGTTCAGGATACAAGAATACATCTCAGAGAGCTTGGGCCTTGATTTCATCACGCATAGAAGTGCCGGTGATAACACAAGACAGGTCTTAATCGACGTTTAACTTCTTGGAGGAGTTATCGAGGATAATATTTTACCTTTTGTTTTTCAAATGCCCTTGATTTCATCACGCATCTGCAGCAAAATTAAAGGTTTCAACTACCACAGTCCCTAGTGGAGTCATCTTTTAATTTAAAATCCAAAAAGGGTACCGAAAGCACCGAGCGCTGAAAACCCTCATGCAACTTAAAACATTACACAGTCCAACAAAATCACAAAATAAGGGGAACAGAGTAAGACATAAAAACAAACATGATTTATTAAAATCTTAGATTGTTGAAGAAGTTCTCAAAATAATTATTACCTGTTTCTTCACAAAATCACTGCCTCCTTCTATTCCTTAACTCAATCTCCGACCGTCGCTTTTCAAAACCGAACCCCTCTTCACTAACCTAACTCAGAAAAACACAAACATGAGCTGTAGTGCCTATTAATCGATCTGAACTTAGGGTTTATGAGCTGAAGAAGAGAGAGGAGGAGAAATGAAAAGTGAGACTGATGAGAAATGATTTAGACGGTGAACTGTGAATTTAGGGTTCATGAGGTGAAGAAAAATATGATTCAACGATGGTCGATGAGTGATATCATATAAACGGGTTGGTTTGGTTCGACCTGGATTAAAATCAGTTTTCAAATGGATCTTAATTGGATTATTTTAAATAATAGAAGTGGTTCAACTTTCCGAACCAGTTTAAAAAAACCGGTTATTTTGGTTCAGTTTAGTGTGGTTCTTAATGTGGTTCAGTTATTTTGGATTTTTTGCACATCCCTACTCATAAATCTCCCAAGTGTCATTCAAGAGTATCTCAAAAATCATCTTATAATCTAACCTCCACCCACAATTAATAAATAAATAGAGGAGATGAAATCTAGGGTTTAAGATTTATGGGAAACCCCTCAATGAATTTGGGCTTAGCATTGAAGGAAGAAGCCCAACAAAAAAATATGTTGTCATTTTTTTTTTTTTTGAAAAGTTCACCAATTCCCATGTGGTTTGTTTCAGAATAATACATGCCCGTGTATTTTTTTTAATCTTATCACATACGCTCATTTGCTTTGTAAAAAATAAAAAATCACATGGATATATGTGATAAAAAAACATACCTTTTTGTAAACCACATGGGTATATGTGATAAAAAACACATAAACATAAGTGATTCTGGAGTGAACCACAGGGACATTGGTGAACTTTCCCTTTTTTATTCTTTTTTAAATCTAGTGGGTCTCACGATTTTTTATTTATTTATGCTGGGAAGTTAATAATTTTTTACGCAAACACGAGAACTATTAACTCTTGTACTAATGTCATATCAATAAATTTGGTAGAATAGTCTCCTATATGAGTTTTATTAATGAAGGGGTTTTAGATCTGAGAGGAAGGAAGAAAAAGAAGGAAGAGAGAGAGAGAGAATTTTGTCCAAATTTTCTATCTTTTCCTTACACCCCTCTTGGGCTATTTAATAATATTTTTGAACACAAGGTTCATTACATGAAGATTACATCAAAGTCATTAACACTATATCTAAAGTAATAAAACTGGGCTGAAGCTATCACTGAATATAGTCCACTAAGTGAGCGGGCTGCTTCCTCATTCTATAGGGCCGTTGATTGGGCCGTTGTCCCGCAGGTCCACCACTTGGGGCTGCTACATCCCCTTCCCCATCAAAATGGGCCTCATCCAGGAGGCCTGATGGAACGCGAGCCACAGCGCGTGAAAGTGGTTGGGCATGGGGAACATCAAGGCGAGCAGGTGAAGGGACAGGGTCAGGTGAGCTGGCCGACACGACAGATAAGGGCAGAGCAGGCACTGGCAGCTGATTGGTGGATGGGGAGATAAGAATCTCGTGAGCTGTGTGCTGATTGGGGCTTGTGTCGGTGGGGTGGACAGAAACACGATTGGCTTTAATGTGAGTGGGTGAAGTTGGGTTTTCTGTATCCTTGGGAAACACTTCGTTGTGTTGTGAGGTGAGTGGCACAGAACCCAGCTGAGGAGGAGAAAAACCCCTGAGAAGAGATTCGTCTTCCCACGTTGAGTCCTCCGGTAAGAGACCGTGCCACTGTACGAGGGCCTGAGGAACCTGGCGACCGTTTCTCCAAATGGTTCGTCGAGAGACAATGGCCATGGGTGTATGAGAAGGTGGGGTGAGTGGTAAATCTGGGGTGAGGTGATGAACCGTGTATGTGTGTGTGTGGGAAAGAAACGACGCAACACTGAGACATGAAAGACAGGGTGCACTCTAGATCCGACCGGTAAACGCAAACGGTAAGCAACCGGACCGATGCGTTCTAGTACCTCAAACGGACCATAAAAACGTAAACTCAGTTTGTGAGTGGAGCGGCGGTGAACCGAAAGCTGTCGAAAAGGCTGGAGACGTAACAGAACCAAGTCTCCGACGTTAAAGGTGATGTCTTTCCTTTTTTTGTCTGCGTATTGTTTCATCACAGCCTGAGCTTTTTTTAAATTATTTTTCAAGGATGTGAGGATCGTTGAACGTTGATGGAGAGCTGTATCCACCGCATCCACGACAGTAGAACCCAACGTATACTCCAGAAGGCAGGGTGGAGACCTACCAAACGTCGCCTGAAACGGAGAAGTGCCCGTAGATCTGTTATAAGCGGTGTTGTAGTGAAACTCGGCACAACTCAGATAACGATGCCAGGCCGAGGGATTGTCATGCACAAAACACCGCAGGTATTGTTCTAAGCTCCTGTTGACACGTTCTGTTTGCCCGTCTGTTTGGGGATGGTAGGCTGAACTATAGTGTAAAATAGTGCCCTGGAGTTTAAATAGAGTCCTCCAAAAATCACTAAGGAATAGGGGGTCTCGGTCGGACACAATCGACCTGGGGGGTCCATGTAACTTCCCCACAACATCCCAGAAAACTTGTGCTACCTTCACTGCTGAGTATTTGGGAGGTAGGGCAGCAAAATGGGCTCCTTTAGTAAGTCTATCCACAACCACAAAAATTGTTGTAAAGCCTCCGGAAGAAGGAAGGTGGGTTACAAAATCCATCGAAAGGTCGGACCATATCAAGTCAGGGGTAGATAGAGGCTGTAAGAGACCATATGGGGAGTGGTTAGGGGATTTAGCCTTTTGACATATCTCACATTCCTGAATGAAATTCTGAACATCCTGTTTAATGGTTTTCCAGGTGAATTTGGCACCCAATCGTAGCAACGTGCGTCAGACACCAGCATGTCCGCCAAGAGTTGAAGAATGGAATTCATGAAGCAGCAGTGGAATTAAAGAAGAAGCAGCGGGGATGTAGAGACGGTTGCGATGGAACAAAAGACCATTTTGAAGTAACCAATGGGGCCATTTGGAAGAATCTGTAGATAAATCATGTAATATTTGTGTAGCATAGGGATCAAGATGTAACTCAGATTGTATAATGGAACAATACTGGGAAGTAGGGGTACTGATAGCCATGAAGGAAGGAGATGTCGTCTCCGAGTTTCCTTCTGGCAGGCGTGATAAAGCGTCCGCCACCACATTCACCTTACCCGACTTGTATTGAATTGAGTAATTAAACCCAGTAGTTTCGCAAGAAACTGCTGTTGTTCCGGGGTTTGAATCACTTGTGACATCAAGTGGTGCAAACTTTGGTGATCAGTCTTAATAATGAAAAATGACCCCAAAAGATACTGACGCCACTTTGCAACCGCGGCAGTAATAGCATACATCTCACGAAGATAAGTAGACTTAGATTGCATCAACTTTGAAAGCTTGCGACTAAAAAAAGCAATGGGATGGTTGTCCTGCAATAGAACCGCACCAACACCCACTCCCGAAGCATCAGTTTCCAAAATAAATGGAAGGGAGAAATTTGGTAAAGCAAGGATAGGTGCTGTGGTGAGTAATTGCTGAAGAAGTTGAAAGGCCTTGTCCGCCAAATCTGTCCAGTGGAATGCTTCTTTGGCCAACAAGTCAGTGAGTGGGGCAGCCACCATAGCATAGCCCTTAATAAAACGGCGATAGTAACCCGATAAACCCAGAAAGGCTCGTAGTTGAGTCACTGATGCTGGACGTGGCCAATCGCGGACAGCTTGAATCTTAGAAGGATCGGGAGCTACGCCAGCGGCAGAAATGATATGACCCAAGAATTGAATTTCCTGCACTGCAAAGGAACACTTTGTTAATTTAACAAAGAATTGATGACTGCGTAAAATGGTCAACACCTGCGTTAAGTGCTCTCTGTGATCCTGAAGGGACTTGCTGTAAATGAGTATATCATCAAAGAAGATGACAACAAAACGACGCAGCAATGAGGTGAAAATGTGATTCATTGTGGCTTGGAAGGTGGAAGGGGCGTTTGCCAATCCAAAAGGCATCACCACAAATTCAAAATGACCACTATGGGTACGAAACGCGGTCTTGTGTATATCAGCCGGATCCATTTTAATTTGGTGATAGCCAGAGCGAAGATCTAACTTCGAAAAAATTGTAGCACCATGCAATTCATCCAACAACTCATCAACTGTAGGAATCGGAAATTTATCCGGAATAGTCAATGCATTAAGAGCGCGGTAATCAATACAAAAACGCCAAGTGCCATCTTTTTTTCTAACCAACAGAACCGGTGAACTATAAGGAGATTGACTCGGGCGAATGACTCCAGTGGACAACATGTCCGCTACCATTTTCTCAATCTCATGTTTCTGAAAATGGGGGTAACTGTATGGGCGGACCTGCACCGGTTTGGAATTGGGCAGAAGGTTAATTCGGTGATTGGACACACGGTCAGGGGGTAAAATTGAAGGGACAGCAAAAATGTCTTGAAATTGCTGTAAAATATCCTGAATAACAGTAGAAATGGGATGGGTGGGATTGGGCGATATCACAGTAGGGATAGGGTTGGTTAAACACATAAAACACGAGGCTATAGAATTTTGGCCAATGAGTTTGTGGAATTGGGCGTTAGACATGGGTGTGGGTGAAACAGAGTGGTCCCCCTTCAAAGTAACAGGAACGCTATGCAGCGTAAAAGCCATTGTCATCTGAGCATAGTCGGTCAGGATAGGCCCAAGAGTAGCCAACCATTGAACGCCCAAAACGATATCTGCCCCTTTGAGGTCCAAAACAAACAGATCGAGAACAAATGGATGGGATTGCAGTGTTAAAGATACTGCCACACAAGACGCTGTGCTGAGTAAGGCATCACCGTTACCAACGTGGACCTTAAAAGGAGTGATGGTCTGCATTGTCAAACACAAAAAATTGGCCATGCGTTCAGTAACAAAATTATGGGTACTACCCCCATCGATTAACACTTGAACTGGTTTTCCCACGAGCGATCCAGTGAGACGAAACGACTGTGAGCACTGACGACCAAATAGTGCATTGAAACTTATTTCAGGGATGGTCTCAGGGGTCACGGGGTCGTCTGGAACGGCTGATGCTTCCGGGCCAGGATCATCCTCAATACCTTCAAGATATAGTAAGGCAGCCTTGCCTTTGCACTTATGGCCAAATGAGTATTTCTCGTCACAATTGTAACAGAGATTTTTGTCTCGCTTTGCTTGTCGTTCTTCGGGTGAAAGGCGACGGATGGGTAAAGCAGCAATAGGGGTGGTTGAGGAAGCGGTATGTGTGGATATGAGGGTTGAAGCAGGGGAAGTGGAAGGAATAGGACGGGCATTATGCTGCCAAGGGCGGACAGTTTTGAAATCACTAGCCTGGTCTTCGTAAACCCGAGCGAGGGAAAACGCCTCGTGATAATCAGCTGGTCGGTGTGTAAGAACCGAACGCTTAATGTGAGGTTTAAGGCCTGAAACAAAAATACTGCGAAGAAGAGTATCAGATAGGCCAGGAACTTTACTAACCAATTTCTCAAACCCCGACTGATAGTCCAACACAGAGCCAGATTGATGGAGCTTGGCCAAGGCACCCGCAGGATCGTCGAACTCAGATGGACCAAAACGACGCTGTAAGGCCGTGCAGAACGATCGCCAATCAGTGAGCAACCCATTTTGGTCAGATCCATAGAACCACGCATCTGCCGGATCAGTCAAATAAAAGGCAGCTAAATTAACACGATCTGGCAAAGGGACCTGATAAAACGTGAAATAGCGCTCAGCAGCGATGATCCAAGTAGTTGGGTCACCAGAGGAAAAATGCGGAAAATCGAGTTTATCATGACGAGATCTGGGAAAATCCCCACCGTTGGAAGGACCCGACCCCAGAATTCCACGATTTTCTGACGAAGCATGGGAGCTTTGTTGTTGAAGCTCAATAAGATGGGAAAGGTCACGTTGGAGGCGGTGCTGGGAATCATGTAATTGCGTATGGGATGCCTGAAGTTAGGCATTGGACTCTTGAAGGCTGTGGTATTGTTGCTCGTGAACCAGATCTGCAGCACGAGATTGTTGTTCCAATGTATCTAAACGTTGATTCAATTCCCGCATACGGGTATTATCGGCCATAGCAGAAGGGATGAGAGCAATGAAAGCACCAATTGAAGGGGTTTTAGATCTGAGAGGAAGGAAGAAAGAGAAGGATGAGAGAGAGAGAGAGAGTTTTGTCCAAATTTTCTATATTTTCCATACACCCCTCTTGGGCTATTTAATAAGATTTCTGAACACAAGGTTCATTACATGAGAATTACATCAAAGTCATTAACAATATATCTAAAGCAGTAAAACTGGGCTGAAAATATCACTGAAAATAATCCACTAGGTAAGCGGGCTGTTTCCTCAATCTATTGGGCCGTTGATTGGGTCGTTGATCAGCAAGTCCACAACTTGGGGTTGCTACAGAAATTTTCATTATTGCCTAATTATTCTTTCTAATGTCTACATTTTCAGTTTATTTTTGGCTAAAATGCACATATCCACCCTGATCTATTGCCTCAATTGCACTTTCTACCTAAACTGCAAGTTTTTAGGCACATTCCATGGCAATCGACACCCTGATCCATGTTCAAAATGTCTTGAGTTTTAATACAAGTGGCTTTTACGTGGACCTAATGTGACTCTTTTGGAGGGAAAGGCGGTTGAATTTACTGATTTGCCCTTGTCCCAAAAAAAGAGAAAAACAAAACTAACTCTCTATTTGGAAGTTATGTGGTGATAGAATCAAAAAGTATTGAGTGCAAAAAGAAAATAACGTTAAATGAATAGTAATAACTGTAATAATGATGATGAAAAGCTGTGCGATAATATGTAGCATTAATCAATTGATAGGTAGCTGCAGCAAAGTTATCAAAATGCGAATTGGGGTAACTCACGGCTAATGCCAAGAAATGCTACAGCGGATTACCATTGCAGAAATAGCAGGCAGAATAGATATGTGATAAAAATAATGACAAAAAGAAGTATTTTTTAAAGGTATAGATAGATTAAAAAATCTTTAAAAATTTTCTGTTACACCTTTAAATTTAGAACAAAATTTGTCTTATGACAGCAATATGGCTTCGATTTGGCCGCAAATGCGATCGCAATGGTCGCTATTGCATTCCGGTGTGGCGTAGCGCGATTTTTTACGACGAGGCACTCACAACTCCCGGACAACGTGGCTCGCAGCATTGTTACGGTGCAATCAACTACTATCACGTGCAGCATTATTCATTGTATAATTCAGTGCTCTCTTCCATGAAAAGAATCTTGTGAGATAATGCGTTGACTGCTCCATTAACAATTTACTGGCAATTTAGCTGGCAGAGGTCAACTGGTAACGGAGTCATAGACTAGGAAGGAACATGCCTAGGTTCGTAGTTTCAATGCAACAAGGGTCATGTGTGAAGAATATGTATAAATGAAAATCTAGCGTGCTACACTCTGTCAATATATATAATAATCTAGAATTTTTATTTTTATTTTGTAGTTTGTACAATTTGAGCATGTGAATGGGATTAAACCTATTATATTTGCTATGGCAAACTTAATTGCCCATCATATATATGGCTTCCTTAATTGGTGGGACATCTAGTTGAAAATCTCCAGGTTGTCTTGACAGGTGATTTTCATGCTGTTGATTCCAGTGAATTCAACAGGTCTATTACATTTTTGTTACTCATATTTTTATAAACAGCATATTGCATATATGTTGTTTCCTTCACTCAATATAATAAGGACCTCATTCCTTCATAGTCTACCCCGTGCAATAGTTTTATGCTGCGTCGAGACAGGTTATTTTAGAACTCGTTATGCTTGTTGAGCTGAAAATACCAACAGAATTTGTGAGAGGAGTGCAGTAGTTAGTTTTTGTCTGAGTACATATCCGATAACTTGTGAGAACTATGTACTTGATTTATTCACTGAACCATTTTTTTTTTGTTGGTAAACATCATTTAAGAGATATATACTCCGATTTTTCCTTTATATCCCTTTTTAATTTTAAAATAGGGTTTTATAATTCTCATTCAACATTCCTACACACCTTTCGATTTTCGTTCTGATATGGGTCCTACATACAATTTTTTCTAACACATGGGTCCCACATGTATTTTATCTCTACAACATGAGATTCCAATTCTCCTTCAACGTGAGAATTATAAAACCCTTTAAAATAACTTATAAATCATATGCAGCTTTAATTGTGTTTATAAACCAAATTCAGCTCCCCGACATTGGGCTAAGGCAACATGACCTTACTTTATAACTTGTTTATAACGCTGGTGCACTCCAACTGCAAGAGCTCAAAGTAAAGGAGTAAGGAGCTTGGATGTTAATCGGGGATGAACAGTCACATAACATGAGTTAGGGATGATTTTGTTTCCTCGACATGACAAATTCAAGTAGCAAAAAATGAATGGCTATAAAAATAATGGGAAGGAAAATGAAGGGTATTACCTTCCTCTTATTTGGGAATTAAAATTATGACATGGAAGAAAAATAAAGAGTTAATGAGATATTTTCACAATTTTACCATTTCTTAAAAACTAATATAATTATTATATTTTATAAAAAAAATTAAACTTAAAAAAATTATGCATGCAATTTTCATATTTAAAAAATGATTATCACTAAGAAATTGTTTTCTCTCTTAAAATTATTTTCTCTCTTAAAATTATTTTTTTTCTCTCAAAAAAATTCTCTAAAAAATACATGGGAGAAGAGAGAAGAGATCAAAGCATGAATGGAAGGTAAAATAAAAAATGGGTCATCATTAGGGTTTCGTTTTTGAGAGAGAGAGAGAGAGAGAGAGATGGTTGGTTGTTTCTGAATTGAATGAGAGAAAATAAAAAAATTCGAAAAAGAGAATAAGGGCACATAAGTAATGTATTATATTTTCCCTCTAGGTCTCCCAAAATTGGGGGACTCTAATTTTATGTAAGAGTAAGAAAGGTACTTGAGGGTTTTACAAAAATCTCTTATTATCTTCCCCCCATTTTTAAAAACTCACATAAAAGGAGAAGATATAAGCAAAATATTCTCCTTCCTTCACTTTCTCTCTTAATATTGACTAGCAAACACAGGAGAAAATTTTAGGCTTTGTCTACTATCACAGAGATAATTCAAGCAATCTGAAAGGCCTTTTTTTTTTGTTGGCATAGAAAGCAGACAATTGGTAAGAAGGATCATTGGAGGAAAGGAATGTAGAAGCATCCATTATCTGCTCAATTTGCTAGTCATGGGGATAACATCGTCTCCATTAGGTGTGGGCATCTTTAGCAGATGGTTGGGTATCTCTCAGTGCTGCTATGCAAGCATTCAGATATGATTGTATTGAGAAATATATAACTACCACCAATGATTTGTTGCTTTCCTGACCAGTTTCAAGAAAATTTTACACAAATGGTTTCTAGTGGAAACTGTGGATGAAGCTAAAGCAACAATAGTTAGTTCTAAGGGCAGATGAAAATAGCTAAGTCTTTAGGTCATGTGGAATCCATGAAATCTACCAATACAAATTCAAGTATTGGAAACGTATTAAGCAACCAACAACAATCGATTTTGAAAGCACTCGGAGTTGAAGAACCAAATAGTCAGATACTACACAAGCCAATTTCATAAGAACTTGACTAAACTGATTTCAACATAATGTCTTAAATGCTAATTTTACGAAAACTGTTTTGTTTAAAAAGTTGAAGACCATATAAAAAGTTGAAGACATTTTAACTCCGACTCAACCAACGAAGGGAACAAAAGACTCAAAAGAGGCAATTAGCATATCTACCCAATCATGATTACCAATAATTAGCAGAGCAGGACACAAAGCTTGCAGTAACGAGCAAACCTTCATGGAAGATAAGCCCAGCAAGAGCAGAACATCAATCTAGTGCTTTTTACTTCTCTAGGTCCAAATCCTCTAACAATGTAATCATATATATGGGGTTGCATCTTCTCCTGTAATATAAGAGGAGAACTTTTTCCAACAGATATAATAAAGTGGGCCCCGTTGGGTTTAAAAATAAAGAAAAAGAAATGAAATGTTGGCACGAAAATCACAACCTCTCACTATTATATATATATATATATATATATATATATATATATATATATATAGGGGTAAGATATTCTTACACCGGTGTAAGAGTTAAAAATCTTACACTCAATCTTGACCATTGATCCACTTGTATCCAATGGCTCACATTACTAAAAAATTAGAGCCCTTAGATATAAATGGGATAATGGATATATATATATATATATATATATATATATATATATATATATATATATATATATATATATATATAGGGGTAAACATTTCTCAAGCAGCTTGAGATAAGCTTATCTCAAGCTAGCCCCAAAACTACGTCGTTTTGATTAATGAAGGGTGTTTATGTAATTTTAGGTGAATTAATGAAGGGCGTTTCAGTAAAATGTATATGATATAAAAATAAATAAAATTACAAATACACCCTTCATTAATTCACCTAAAATTACATAAACACCCTTCATTAATCAAAACGACGTAGTTTTGGGGCTAACTTGAGATAAGCTTATCTCAAACTGCTTGAGAAATGTTTTTCCCATATATATATATATATATATATATATATATATATATATATATAAACCAGCCCTATCACAAGCTAAAATAGTAAATTAGCCCAAAGAATTCATGTGATTTATTAAACAAATTAATGCGTTTAATATTCCCTGAAAAAATGAAAATAAAAATGTATTAGCTATCCATACAGTCATCAATCATTCACATAAATTGGAGAGCCGGATGGTAAGTAAAAACGCTAGGCGATAACCCTAAAGAATTTCAGGAAGATATACATTAAGAATTGGTCATGTGCATATCTATTCTGTTATTACTTTTGTCAAACAATGACTAAAGCTGTTTCACAATCCAGAGTTGGTACAACCTTACATATTATTGTGGTAATCCACCAGAAGCTACCATCAGATTGTCAAAATATACAAGCTTGACCATTTCCCTGCAAAATACCAATGGTATATATCTATTTGTCCAATTCTGTAAGCTCCCAGCACCTTGGGAGACAGGGAAACTACAAAAATGCTTCACGATTTTTTGTGGGAAGCTCTAGATCAGGTTCAAATTCACTTAGAGGTAAAAAGTACTGATCCACCATATCTTGAGACACCTTTTCCAAGGTAGGAGGATCCCACTGCATATATTTGATTGACAAGCGAGTAAAAATTTGTATATCAAATATAGGCATAGCTTTTTAACATAAATGGGAAGAAAACCATTAACAACATTTGATCACAATGAGCCAATGAATTTCAAATCTGAAATAAAAAATTGTAATAGAATTGCCATCATTGACAGATGACATATTGGCAATTAGGCAAAAGTCTCATTTTGATAAGGTAATGCAATTTACGCGAAAAATTGGTACCTTTGGTGCCAGGTCCTTGTCCACCACACGTGCCCTCACTCCCTAAAATGAATTCAAATCACCTAATGTTAAGAAAGAATAAGTTTGTTTCAATTTCCAGAAATTTACAATGCTTAATACCTCACAAAAGTCACCAGATATCTGCTTAGATATTCCTTGTAAAGTCATACGGTACTCCCGTGACAAGCACTGATCAAGGGTCTGAGATCTACCTTCTTGTATCTGCACCAATTAAATGGATAGCTGATAAATACTGGATAAAACACTCAGATCTAGTAAACCCTCTATAATACTCTTCTGTAGATACAAATATGAATGTGTTATCAGTAGATTCAGTACCCATGGGTTGATTTACAATGAAAGATGAAGACTGAAACGATAGACCTGCACTCTCCCTTACTTTCCTCTACTTTTTTCCTGCCTTCTCTATTTTTCCCTCCCTCTCCTTCTAATATCCATACAGGTCAACTATCCCTCCTTATTTTTGATTGCCTCCTGGCAATCCGTTACTGATATCCCAATTCCCTTGATTGCCTCATTGGCAATCTGTTACGTCAATGTTCCCTTCCGGAGGTCTCAATTCCCCCTTGATTGCCTTTCATGTAAACTATTACATTAAGAGGCCCGGATCCTCAATGCCACTTCCTAATACACCTTAGTAAAGGGTGGTTTCCTAACAATTACATTATAAAAGCAGTTTCTTATATGAAAAGAAGAACAAAGAGAACAGGAATTCAAAGGGTTTTAGACAAGCAAAAGGAACTCACAGATCTCAAGGAAACCTTCAAGCTCAATGGAGAAGCTTCTTTAAGTCTATTAAGGGTAGAAATGCACCATGCATCATTTGTTTCACTTGCTGCAATTTCCTAATGAAAGGATAAAATGTTCACCATAGAGTCAAGCCCCCACACAAACAAAAGAAAGGAGGACATGTAAGAGACACCAAAACATATTTTCCTACTTCCGTCAATATAGATAAGAAAACAGTAAACAGGTACAAATAATTTTCCTTCACATTATTTTATTTTCCCCCCTCTCCTTTTAAAACAAGGGAAATCAACTTGTCATGTTGTAGTTAAATTACTGTTCATACCTGCAGAGACATCGAAAATGGAGATTGTATTTATTTATTTTTTTGATTTAATGTTTTAGTGGGTCCCACCATGGTTTTCCATCTGCAGGTATGAACAGTAATTTTCCTGCAACATGACAAGTTGATTTCCCTTAAAACAAATCTGGAAAAGAGGAAAAAGAAGGGAGGGGTAGAGACTTGGGAGGATACACAAGAAATTTACATCCTCCTACAAAAAAACTAGAAACAGATTTCTGTATATCTTGATAAAGCCCTCAACAAGCTTGGTATTGCAAATGAATATATCTTTAATTTTCTTGTGATTCTCAAATGACATCAGTAACGTATTAGAAAATAGTTGGGCTGAGCCTATCTTTCTTGTACTGATCTTTATTTCTTGAGTATAAATATACAGGACAGGGAGACTAATAATATCTAGTTATTCCCATTCATAATTTTCTCTAAGATAAAGCCATGTGCAATTTGGGGCACTTATCCTTTTAGACATCTGGGAAACAGTTCATAAGCGAAGACCATTATTCTCAACTTACACATGGCAGTATACAGGCACAAGCCATACAAGTCATCCCACTTGTATTTATTTTTATTGGACAATAACACTCTGAATCTGTGGTGCATAGATGTTAATGATGCCCAGCTGGCAAAAATATAGTTAACCAGATTAGAACAGCCTCACTCACAACAGATTTGTTCACATCATTTAAGCTCCTACTTTTCACTTATGACTGCAAGTTTTTCTTTATAGAATATTACAAGGGAGAAAAGCCATCTTTATTTGTAGAATTTGATAGCTCTCTTACAACTTTTTTTTATTAGAAGAATGGGGTATCGAACTCTATACTACTTGATCAAGGTATACTTTAGCTGTTAATGGCTTGTCAAATTTCTTACCATGTGATCTCTCCTTTTCTCTCCACAATTAATTGTAAGTGTGCTCCTCTCAACCACCTCATATTCCTTCTGTTTATCCTCACAAGTGGTTTCCAGTGAATCCATTCTGTACTCCTCTTTTTCCAATTCCCCAAAGAAATCTCTATATGTATCTCTAGCCTTTCCAAGACCCTTTTGTACTCTGACTTCAGTTTCATTTTTTGATGTAGAACTATCATCAGAACTCTTTTTGTTTTAGGAACCAAAAAAGTTCCAACCAAGTTTCTTTTTCCCTCTCCATAACCACGGTGCCATGAATTCCCTTACTTCTTCCCCCAAAGAAATGGATGTTCTGTCAAAACAGGTAATTCTTCGAATAGCTTAAACTTTTGGGATAGTTGCCTAGTTGGTTCATTACAATTTGATTATTTGTTCATCGTACTCTTCTTCATGTGGAATTTGATTTTTTTTTCCCCTCAGTTTTTTGGTATTTGAATGTTTGATGTTCTCTATAGAAGTTTCTAAGTCAATTAAGAAGTTGTTTTACAGCTCTAACACTTTTTTTGTTGAAAAGTTGATGAGGAAAAACCACAGGGTGGTTATGTTTAATAGAGGAAACTACCAAGGGGCAAAGTAATTTTGAGTCAAACCGCAGGAGGGTAAATTGTAATTACCTATGAATGCAGAAGTTCTTGGAGAAATACTGGAGGGGATTTCTTTAGTGTATATATTTTTTACTCTTAATTTATTTTAATCACTAGTTCTCTTGTCATTTTCATGAAATTTGGAAAGAATTTGATAAAAGTGAAAAACTTAATAATTTAAGTCCCGTTTTAAACTCTTATCCAATATGTGAAGAACAAACGAAATTCTGAATATAGAACTTTCTTGAAGGCTCTGAATATAAACAGAGATGCAAATCTCACCAAAGAATCAACAATCTCTTCAACTGTGTCATAGCGAAAGCATTTATCTAGAGTTTCAATCCTGAAAAAAAATGAAAAGTAGAAATAAGGGATATCTTATATTGTGAGTCAAAACATACAAGAGACAAAGTAACAAAAAGAGAGCATCCTGATAACTTAATTTTCATCAGATGATTTTCTTATCGTCTTCTTGGCTTTCTGCCAATGGTCATTCTTAGTGAATGAAGGGCTCTACTGCATAAAGTACTTTTCAATTTCTTTTTCCTTGCTCCTTCTCTCTGCTCTTTGTATTTTTTTTACCGAAATAAAAAAATAAAGACTCCTGAGATAGAATGTAAGGCAGGTCAAACCTGTGTAGTACACTATTGCTATCTGGGTGTACAAGGTCACCATACTGTTCTAAAGTGGTTTCTATGACAGACGGGTCATCGGTAACCAATTTCCCCAGCTGTTCTTCAATTAATGAAAGCCTCTATAGGACAAAACAAACAATGTTTTTGAATGTTATAGAGCCTGAAAAGCCTATTAAAATTGAAATAAAACAAGAAAACAGGATTTAACAGAACTAAACTGCAATTAGTGAATAGTGTGTAGCAAGCCCACAGGTAACCATCTCTATTCCATTGAGTTTTTCCCCTGTCAAAGCCAAGTACTCTCCTGCATATAATAACAATGTATAAAACCATCTCTTGCAAAGAAGTGTTAGAGTTGAGTAAAAGGAATTGTAACTCAGCTCCATATCACTGAAATTTCTACTATGAATTACTTCAATAATCCCAAGTTAAATGAGTTAATGACAAACATTGATCATCCCTAACTACCCTTCACAATGGGAAAAACCATCAATTTGCGATGAAGTAGCAGTTATGAAGTGCAAAAATCTGTTCAATCATTGGAACTATATTTCTCATCAAAATCTGATTGTTGTACCAACAAGACTCTTTTATCATTTGAATATAAAATGATTTTTATCAAAGAGGAGTTTATCCTGATCAAAGAGAACCATGAATTGTTTTAGAACACATTCTTAAGTTCTAATAACTAAGCCATATCTAATTGTCAAAACTTGCTACTCCCTCCCCCTCCAAATGCATGATATCAGGGTCACAAGTACAACATTAAATATTTTCAGGATTATCTCTGTTAAAATGAATAATATATAATCTCC
This sequence comes from Gastrolobium villosum, assembly GCA_032173675.1. Taxonomy (NCBI): domain Eukaryota; kingdom Viridiplantae; phylum Streptophyta; class Magnoliopsida; order Fabales; family Fabaceae; genus Gastrolobium; species Gastrolobium villosum. The sequence goes on from JAVKPL010009870.1 coordinate 19,993, forward strand.
CTATCCACATGGAGGGATTTTGAGTAACTTAAAAGCAGAAGATGGGGCATACATCCACATAATCATACCTAAGTGTCCAGGTAGATGTGAAAGGTAAAAAGATGCTCCAGCATCAGGGTGGAATCCAATAAGAACTTCAGGGGTTGCGAAAATCTGCAAATGTGGGTAAGTTATAATGAAGCTCAGCATATGCAACCATGTGTTTCTATTCAAATATTATACAAAGAAAAGACAGACTTCTAGAAATTCAAAATTATTATGTGTAGTGTGTACAGATTACAGAGCACACAATACATAGCACAAACAGTCTATGTCTACAGCTGTAGCATGATACACAAACATATTGTGTATTGTGAGAGAATCTAAAAAGAGGTTGGGTTTAAGTGTGTTTTTGCATGAATCATCAAGGTTTTACCCCAGTTAACCATAGCAGCTGTGATGGCAATTTGCAACATGAATGAATGCGTTTTGAGAGCAATTTTGAGCGCAAACCAAAATGCAACGTAATGGAACTCACACAACGGCCATTTGTCTCAACTCAATAGCGCTATCTCAAGCAATTGACTACCTTGATGCTCAGAACACTAATCCTAAGTTGAAAGAACACCAATAGTGTAGAATATTCTAGATTATCATTTATTACTTTCTTGCTATCTATTCCCTTATTTATTAGTGTCTCTTGTTATTGTAAACAAGCCTCTTAGTTTACTGTTGCTATTTATTAGCATTGTTCTTTGTACTCAATATAAATAGGTGACACGAGAATAATGACAGGAGAATGTTTTGCAAGTTGACAAATATCACAAAGAAAGGAATTTGGCTTTTTATTGATAAATAAGTTAGGGAATAACTTCTAAAGATAAACAAAATTTGGGTGCCCTAACCTACGATGCCATAACAAAACATCATTACAATCATCTGATAAACATAGAGAGTGGTTTGGGAAATTTACTCAAGCTGTTAAGGGAAGAGGGTTCACCCAAGCTCAGACTGATCACACTTTATTCTTTAAACACTCAGACAAAGGTAGAATTGCTATCCTCATTGTTTATGTTGATGACATAATTGTCACTGGTAATGATACCGAGGAGATAGTCTCTTTAAAAAAATGTTTAGCTGACCAGTTTGAACTAAAAGATCTTGGATCTCGCAAATACTTCCTTGGCATGGAATTTGCTCGAAGTAAGGAAGGAATTTCCTTAACTCAGAAAAAATACATTCTAGACTTGTTGCAAGAAACAAGTATGCTTGGGTGCAAGCCAACAGAGACTCCAATTGAAGCTAATATCAAGATGGGAGTTGAGGACGGGGAAGATGTTGATAAGGAACAGTACCAGAGACTAGTGGGGAAATTAATCTATTTGTCTCACACTCATCCTGATATTGCTTTTGCTGTGAGCATGGTTAGCCAATTCATGCATTCTCCTAAAGAAAAACACCTCAGTGCTGTTTATAGGATTCTCAAGTACCTCAAAAACACCCCTGGTCGAGGAATTCTCTTTAAAAAGGGGAACAAAAGGATGATTGAAATTTATACAGATGCAGACTGGGCTGGCTCTGCAATGGACCGAAGATCTACTTCAGGATATTGTACTTATGTCTGGGGAAACCTTGTGACATGGAGAAGTAAGAAACAAACTGTTGTTGCAAGAAGCAGTGCAGAAGCGGAGTTTCGGGCTTTAGCCCATGGTATTTGTGAAGGAATTTGGTTAAGAAGGCTTCTAGAAGAGTTAAAGATCTCTTATTCCCTAACTATCAGATTATATTATGATAATAAAGCTGCTATCAGCATTGCTCAAAATCCTGTCCATCATGAAAGAACAAAACATGTGGAAGTCGATCGTCACTTTATCAAAGAAAAATTAGAAGACAGTAGTGTATGCTTGTCATATATACCTACCAAGGAACAAACGACAGATATTCTCACCAAAGGAGTACTTAAGCCGACCTTTGAAGATTTGATCAGCAAGTTGGGAATGATCAATATATATCTCCCAACTTGAGAGGGGGTGTAGAATATTCTAGATTATCATTTATTACTTTCTTGCTATCTGTTCCCTTATTTATTAGTGTCTCTTGTTATTGTATATAAGCCTCTTAGTTTACTGTTGCTATTTATTAGCATTGTTCTTTGTATTCAATATAAATAGGACCTATTGGATCTCTCAATGTAATCAATCAATAGTGTTATACAGCAAAACACTCCTTCTTTTTCATCAAATAGATATTTTTTTCATATATTTCATTAATTCTACTTCATTTCTGTCGAAATTACATAAACTGTAGCTATTTAAAGATCCAATATGTATCTAGATTAGAACTGACTGGATCCTTATGTAGCTTAATTAATGACTGTTTATAGAACAAAAAATACTACCAAGGAAGAAGAGAATCTCAATGCTTCAACTTAAATGCCCACAACAACAAACTCCCAAGGGTAGCTCAGTTGGCAACTAAGCTCCCAAGGATTTGCTTGAGTCAGGGGTTCAAATCCTACCTCAAGCAAACTCTTGGAAATCTTTGGGGGCCAGAGGATGTACCTCCCTCCTCAAATGGGGGATTAATCTCATCCTTCCTCCAGTAGCGAAGCTCAATGCACTCGTTGTTCCAATGAGTGGGTAGCCTTCAAGGCCGTACTCTAAGGACAAAGTGACCGGAGGAGGTTGAATGGTGATACCTCCAGGTTATAGCAAAAAAAAAAAAAAAAATGACCACAACAAGCATTCAATAGTATTAATATTTATAGACCCAATATGTATGTGTATCCGGAACTGACTAGGACAAGTAACCCAACTTAAATACTAAAGAATTCCAAATCTAAAATAAAAAGTAGAATCCCAACTCAACTAGTAAGAAGACCTCCCAAGACCCAAATATGTAAACCACAAATTCCCAAATACCTAACAATCAACCTAATTCCCAAATCACAAATCCTAACTTCCAAATAACAAATCCATCCATGATAAACACAAGAACAAGTAATACTATCTCATACTTTGTCAAAATGCTCAAGAATGATCTAATAAGAAAATGTACAAGAATGAGAACAATGTAGGTTTGAGCAAGAGGTTTATCGTGTACATATTTATGAAAGTTTCTATATTACATACAGTTTTGTCTGTTGCAACCTTGAATGTCCCAGGGATTGAAATTCCTGCCCCACCACCCATGGTAATGCCATTCAGAAGAGCCACCTGCATGAAGTTTATTACTGAATAAGTTCAGTTTAATTGTAACTAACTAGTAAATATGAACATTGCTTTGAAATTATGGAACAACTTGCTTGCAGCCCGTGTGATGAATGGGATAATAGCATATCAGTACTATTTTATTTAATAATATACAAATATAAATGAAATGTATCAAATAATTCCATTGCAACCGGGAATATCCCAGGGATTGAGATCCCAGCCCCATCACCCATGGTAATGCTCTTAAGAGCCACCTTCAATTCATTAAGTTCATTACTGCATAACTTCTGTTTATCAGTAACAAACTAGTAATCCTGCTTCAGTCACTACTGCTGTTGGCTTGAAAATAGTAACCATGCTAACATACTGTACTCGGCAGTCCATAACTTATTTCCCCTTTGGGATTTTTATCATGTTTGAGCTTGAAAGCATAAGCTTTCTTTTATTTATTCATTTTCCTAGATGGTGTATATTATGGTGCATTAAGACAATGTCACTTATCATAGAAAAGAAAAAAGTTTGAGAAATTTAAGAAGGAACTAAGTGACTAGGGGAAGTGTTATGGGATTAGAAAGATAGCTAAATGTAGAGTGCCCAAAATAAAGGCTGTTTGACAGAGTAGTCATAGTATCAGAAAAAATCAAGGTTTAAGGTTATGGGTAATTAATTACTCAAAGTATCAGTAAAAATAGAGGTTCAGGGTTCAGTATTAATTACAACACTAGTAAGCTTTTCATTTAGTATATTTTTGTTCTTTACTTTTATCTCTACCCTTTAATCCTCTCCCCATTCTACTAAGACAGTGTACTACTAGCAGATTAATCCCAGTCATTAAGCTGTAAAATCAGAATCTAACATATTTCTAAAGGCTCAATGATAAGGTCCAACAATCAGGAACAAGAAAATAACAGAGAAGACACAAGTTTTTGCCCTAGAATTTCCAGATTTTCTGTATTTATATTAAAAGAAATAGTACAAGACAGTAACGACAAAATTAACAGAACAAGGAATTACTAGTAAATATTACAGAACGAAGGAAAAAGAAAGAACGTGTAAAGAAACTAGTGAAACAATTGTAGAGGTTCCACGCTCTCCTAGAGTCCAAATTCCATAATTTCTAAATTGCATAACCATTCTCTCTCCCATTCCACTATTTAACCAACTCTCGACACCTCTCTGTTGTAACTATTTGATCATCCACACCTCCATTCAGTTGGGGATCATTTTGGGCATTCTGATGTGAAGATGCTGAGTCAGCAGTAGATGCACTTAAAATATGAGAGGCCCAATTCTTTCTATTTTTATCTCGCTTGTATACCTTGTCAGGGTGGCCTGTATCACTCAACCGTCAACATTGCAGGGTTCAGAAATCCTAAAAATGCAAGGTACTCTTTGTAAGCTTTCTTCCTGGAGAATGAGTCCTGATCCTCTTTTAACAGTTGCCTAAGTCTCTTCTGTTATCAGCAACAGTTATTTCTCAGTTATGCGCACAGAATATTAATATTCTATTATTTTGTTTAAGAATCAGGAATCACTTGAAATGCATTGCATCACCGCTTATTGTCCTAAAATTTGTACAATCTTGGGATCATATAGTCAATGGAAACAAGCTCTTATTCAACTGTTATTTGCAAACATCTGTATTTCAATGCTTTTGAATCACTCATTTGGACAACAAATATAACTTTATCACACTTATATGTCTAAAAAAGAGAGCAGAAATAATTTATCAGCCTCCAAAGGCCGTACTCACATGTGGCTTCAAATATGTACCTATCAGGTATATAAAACTATATACTCTTCTAAAAAATTCTTTACCGGCTTCCATGTTACCTGCATAAATTGAAAGAAAAAAGATTAAAATAATTACATGAAAATGAAAAGAAAATAAAAGTAACTAAAATGTACTAGAAAAATACACATTTAAAGTACAAGGGAGAAAATACCTAAAACCAAAAAAAAAAAAAAAAAAAAAAAAAAAAAAACCACTCCCCAATTAAACCCTACTAGCGAGTGTGGGATGAGGGTAATCCTTGTATGCAGTATTACCCTTGCAAATAATTGTAAAGAAGTTGTTTCCCGGATTCGAACCCGACCTTTCAGTCACAAAGGAACAGAGTGCAAACCGGAGCAGTGGTAAAATACCTAAAACCAAATTGCATGAAAAATCTTAAACCTAAGGTATGGTTGCAACCTGAAGTTTCTCTTAAGCTTTCTTAGGCAGCAAAAATGCAATTACCAAACACCCCTGGGAGTTGGGTCTTGCTAGACCAGAAAACGTAAGAATTTGAAAATGTTAAAAACTAAATTCTTCTCCTCCCTTATCTAATGCAGTACTCCCAAAAAACCTCTAGAACTTTTATAAGCTCTTCAAATAGCTAAAGCTTGAGAGCTACCAAAAAAAAAATAAACAAATAAAAATCACCTAAACGATTACGAGAGGCTACAAAATTTGATCAAATTCAGATATGTTGAAGAGAATTTGAGATAAAATAACCATGAGGAGCATCGAATGCAAATGAAGATATCAGCTCACACATATAAAAGGTTAAACTGAAAATAAGATGAACTGCATTTGTCTAGTTTGGGAAGGCACAGAGTAGATAAGCAAAAACCAGATTGAGAAGAATGAGAGGATGACATTGAACTAATCAAGGAACTGTTGTTGCTTGTAGCATTTTATATTTTTTTTAATTCAAAAGTCAACACACTATAACTCTTATCAACTGTTAGATATATAAGACCATTCCAAGGCCTCTATTCCACCTAATAGCTTAAGCTCTTAGGTATTGTTTGATTCAGGAGTTCTCAAAATTATCCTAGCAAAGTGCATGTGGCATTGTCATTTCTCCACGTTTGGTAGAAGGATATCATGAATTTTACCCATCAAACACCATTGCCTAGCTATTCAGAAATGCATGTAAAAAAGGTACTCATGCACTGTTGACAAAGCCCTCTCCCAAGGTGGTATTTGTGTGAAAACTGGATAAATGGAAAAAGGGATGAAAACGGTGACAAGTTTACCCCTCTCCTCTTCATGTCAGTTCGTGCTACCTCCATTGCACTTTGACATAGAGCTGTAGAGTGTAGACTGTAGAGGATATATCTGCTAATATGAATATCTATCTAGTAGTCATTCATATGTTTTTCTTATAATCATTGCTTAAATTTGGTGATTGATAATCTAAAATGGTTACAAGCATTAAAGAGTTTTTTTTTTCTTTTTATGTGGTCAACTTGGTGCAGTTCGTTACTCTGTCATCTTTGCTGTTGTGGGGATGATAGGATCTAACAAATTATCAGAGTAAAACGCAACTTACACAAGAGAATTGGCCCAAAAGAACTGGATTTTCTGTATATTAATCAATGGAAACAATACAATAACAAGGTTTTTTTATGACAAAAGATAAATGCAGAAATATAAGAAGAACATCAACTACAATAATTCCAAAAGCTGGTTCAATGCAATTTTAGAGGCACTGATCTCTCCGAAGAACTCCCAGATTCCAGCCTCCCCATCCTCACGCCACTCTTCACCTTTTATTTCCTCTAACAGTTTTGCCACCTCAGCATTACTTCCTTCTCTCCTCTAACAGACTCAACCTTCTAGAATATTCTTACTAACAACATTTTCCTTATCCAATAATCCCCTGTAACTCTTCCTAGCTTATACCTTTAGGAGCATCCTATCAGGGGACAACAGCAGATTTTGCTATTCTGAAATTGAAAGATGTTTTGAAAGATCATAGTAAAACATTATATCAAGATATTGAGAATTCAAAGTATGGATATTGGTTAAGACTGCCAGAATGGCTCCCAATTGGAGTACTTGATGAGGAAGCCGTTGCTACAAAATGAGCTCAGGAAGAGCAGTTCATTGAACAGAGGGCACGGATTCGTAGCCTAAGGGAAGAAGAATCCTGAGAACTGGTACTTTTTGGTGGATGCTTGCCCTCATCTTGGAATGAGGCAACCTCCCATCCCCCTAAATTTCCAAGCTTCGTTGTGGCTAATGACCGATCTTACTCACACCAGAAGCTCACTAACCGTGCGATGCTGAGGGTTGCCGCTGGAGACAGGACAAAGAGAGTCTCAAGACAAGTTAATGGAGTTCTTATTGCAGACTCGAAAATATATGTTGTAACATTTCAAAATTTTATAAAAAGGTTACTTTAGTAATTTCTATTTTTTTCAACCAAACATACATCAGGATTTTTAACCCAATTTTTCCAGTAATATTTTGCGGTACCAAACAACTTTTTTTAAATTTTCCTACCAAACTTACTTTTCTACATTTTTCCTTGTAATTACATTTCCCTAGTAAAAAAAAATTTCTACTGAACCAAACACTACCTTAGTATTTGCATTTAATTTAAGGATATCAACCATATTGTATCTTAATTTCCTAGGCATTTAAATGCATCAATTCATATCATGTCACCCCCACATTAGTATTAATATTTCCTGAGGTCTACTATCTGAGAATATCCATGACCATTTTGAAAAGTGAACGAATAAACATACATTCTAGATGCAGAAAACTAAGACCATTGAATAAGATTCAGTGTGGAATCCCATCGTCTGGATCTTACTCTTGATATTTTACCTTGGTTGATCAAATGGTAAAGCGCAACAATATCTCCACCAGCTGCAAATGCCCGGCCACTGCCCTTAAGAAAATTGAAAACATTATGTTGAGTCTTGCATATACGTGATAAGAGTGGACGAAATCATTGTTAGCATTGGCTGTAAAATATCTAGAAAGGGCAAAAAGATAATAGAAAATATATATTTACCTTCATCATCACAAAACCAACACCAGGGTTATCTTCCCAACTCCTATAAAGTTTATGCAGTGTATTCACCTGAGAAACCAAAAGTATCATGTAAAAGCACGTTACACCTTTATCTCAAACTAGTTCTCAAACTAGTAAGGAAGGGTGGTCGATGAAGACATATAAAAGTAATAAAAAATTAAGAAAAAAAATAATAAATAAGTAAGATTAAAATATATGTATATGATAAAAAATAAAATAAATAAAAACATAAAAAAAATTAAATTTTTTATTTTATTTTTTCAGAGTGAGTAAAAAAAAAAAAAAAAACTTAATAGCACAATTTCCACTAACCCTCGGGGAGTATGAACAAAAAAAAAAAAAAAAAAAATCATATAACAAAAGATGTTGAGCGATTACAAATTCAAAAACCAAAGTGAAAACTAAACTACATAGCAAAACGAGGCAAAATCGCAAAACAGAAAACGATATTATGAGGAAAGGAACATGATATGATACTGAAACATAACAATGGTTTGTAAGGGAAAAATCAGCAGCGTGATCACCATTGTAGTGTTGAGAGCATTGAGAGCAGAAGGTCTATTGAGAATAGCGATTCTGGAGCAACCATTTCCTTCAACCAAAACCTGTGAATTTTGAATCCAAAAGTGAGAGAGAGAGAATACAAATAATTAATTATATAATATAATAAGGAAAAGAAAGAAGAATGTGTGAACGGAGACCTGATTGTGGTTATCCTGAACGACATTTTGAGAGACAGAAAAGCTTCTGTTTGCGTAACTGAATCTGTAACTCAATCTGTTAAGGCTCAGTGCTACCCTTCTTACTAAGCACCACCCTTCTCTTCTGCTTTGTATCTTCATTTTCCTTCCTTCTCTCTCAGACACCTCCTCACTTCTTTCTCCTTTCTTACTTTATATAAATTATTTATTTAAATGGAATGGACTTGCATCAACTTATTTTGGGCTTAATGTTTCCATTGAGATTGGGTTGGTTGATCTACATATTTTTTAATAAAAAATTTAATGTTCATTTTCTTTTTATGAAAAATGATCAACTTATAACTATTCCGATTTATTATTATGTTAGATGCAAATATGTATAATATTTGTTAAACTTGCAGCAGTATGAACTGATTCACCGATTTTTGTACTATGTATTATGGAGGAAGTTATATTTACAATCTATTTTCTTTTACAACCCCTTACGACCAATATTTTAACCGTTGATTTCCGCCGATTAACGGTTAAGGTTTTCGCCAATAAAATTTATTAATTAATTATTAATTTGCAATAAGTCTTAATCATTGATTGGCGGAAATCAACGATTAAGATATTGGTTGTAAGAGGATGTAAAGGAAAATAGGTCGTAAATATATCCTCTCTTATGTATTATATATTAGTCAGCATTTGAAAAAAAAATTGGTGGAAAGTCAGCATTTGAATTTATTATTATGATATCGTCTTCTTTCATATCATTTTAAACATGGGAAGTGTGTATCATTTAAAATGACACAAAGTTATGTCATTCTAAGTGAGAGAAAGAGATAAATCATAGAAGAGAGAGTGGATAAAGATATGGATTCCAACTCTTTGTGAGAGTGAAAGAATATAAAATATGTTGTTTAAAATGAGATGCCTTTTTTTCTTTAAAGATATATAAGAACTTGATTGACATTTAACTTTTGTAGCATTAGATACATGTTCTTTTTCTTCCCTAGTTTCGAATAGCTTTTTTGTTTCATTAATGTATCACAAGCTATTAACAAGTATAAAATTGAAAAAGATTAGGATAAGGACGTTTCTGTACTTGCATTATAAATTATACAAAATAGGAAAGTTTATGATATTACTATTTTATCATTCTTTTCTAGTAGAAATCTTCTTTTTGTCATACTTTCTTACATTTTTCAACTAATCATTCTAAAAAATTTGTTTAATGATGTATTGCAAACACTACGGTACAATAATGTGTTTGGAACAAGTATATCTACTGTGTTTTTTATATTGTTTATGCATATTAATTTTTCACTTTGTTATATGTTTAGTCATGATTTAAGAATATACATTTTCATATATAAACATGTTTCATGATTATATGAGATGATGTTACAATACTGTTTTTGACTAAATGGTAGCTTCTGAATTGAAGCCTAAAATTCATTAAAGTCATTGTTGTGAATTTAATATTTAAAGGTGCGAATTGAGTGATTCGTCGTCTTTTACTAAAATTTGAACTGAACTGGTTTTAATGTTTGGTTTTTAAATTAAACTGATTATTTTTTAATGATTGTTAAGGATGTGGCTTACATATTCAAGAGTGAATTGAGTATTACAATTTTTTTAATAAATGTCCCCTCCTTGTTTCTTAATTACCTTTTCATGTCTGTTTTGATATTTGAAAAGATCTTCAACACATTCAACCAAAGCAAGATACACAATTTCTATCAATTAAATAGCCTACATTAGCATATACAAGAAATCAAAGAAGGAATTGATGTAAGAATAAAAAAGTTAAAGGATAAAAAGATTCCAAACTAAGTTTTATCCTGATTCGATTACAATCACTTGTGACCTATGTCTAGAATAGAGTTGCTTGATCAAGTTTTTCACTAATGGTCAAGCTTGAGTAATTGACAAACTGCTACAACCTCTAAGCTTTCGAGTTCTTGAAAACCTTAAAATCTTCAAGTTTAAGGGTGCTTGGAAATCATATAACAAGCTTCAAACTTCATATGTGTTGGAAACCTTTACACTTTTGGGCCTCGCTATAGTCAATCCAAAAATTCAGTTTGGAATGTGTTTGAAAATGAATATATACTCTCAAAGTGTGGGTGGATACACAACTAGAAGAACTATGAGTATATATGAAATTTTCACAATATAAGCTCAAATATGTATTTGGAAGATATTCAAAGATATGTAAGAGATAATGCAAATACACTCAAAATATCCTTCAGATGAGTAATAATGATTATCAAACTTGTTTAGACCAACAGGAAATACATATATATAGTGATTTTACCAAAAACTAACCATTTATGACCGTGTATAGTCATTATTTTGTTTCTAGTGCAGGGGGAATTGATTCCAAAGAAAGAGAAATCGATTTCCAACCTTTTAAGTATGAGGGAATTGATCCCTTTTAGGGAGGAAATTTATTCCCATAAGGAGGGAATCAATTCCAAACTTTACCGAAGGTTAAGAACTTTGCCCAAACTCGTCATTTTTTCATCCAAACATGTTTCCACACTTAGAAACATAAAAGAGGCTCTTGCAAAGATGTTTATAAGTTTAAAAGATGTTAAAACATCTTTCATTCATGTTTGAAAGTTCTATCCATAATTAGTATGCAAACTCAAAATCCTCAACTTTAAAAATAATTTAAGCTCGTGAAATGCAATATATAAGATATCCTTACAATCATATCTATGTCCTAAAAGAGTATTCTAATAAGGAATTGGACTTAGCTTGTTGCATTCAATTTTGCATCCTGATTCTTCACTTGAGCTTGATGCTTTGACTTGTTTGGCAATACTTGATGCTATGTTGGACTTCATCCTCTTTTACCATGACTTGTGACATTAACTTCTCTTGAAGGTTGTTCATGGTTTATTGTCATTCATCTTGGTTTTTCACTTGATCCAACACTCTTGACTCATTGTTGGGTTTCTTTCAAGTGCCACTTTGTTATCTTGTCATTCTTCTTGTGTGGCTCCAATACGCATATTTAATCTTCGCACATGCTTTATGTTTTTTCCTCTTGATTAAGACTTTTCTCTTTTTGTTGTTGCCTCTTTGTTATTATCAAAACATATATTCTATCTACAATAACTAGATTTATTTTTCTAAACTGATTTAAAACCAGTTCGAAAATCGGTGATGGTATAAAATCGATTTAGATTCAAAACAAGGTTTTGGTAACCAATAAACATTATCCATCACTTTCTTGTCTTTTCTCCACCGCTCCAACCTCAACCTCTTTCTTCTTTCTTGAAGACACCCTCAAACAAAAACCATAATGTTGTTGTTACATTGCAGTCAGGGGAAGGATGAATGGACCATTTATTTTCACTACCTGACGTGCGCTGTCGAACCCACGCAAATTATCGAGCTTAGGTTTGTAGTGATAGGGCAACTCAGATCGTCTCCCAAAGAAACTGCTTGAAATCAGAAAAGCTCTGTAAAATAAAATATAAAAGGGAAGGGGGATTTTGTTGATTTAAAATTGAAATAAAAACAGAATTGAAATTTGGATTTAGAAATCAGAATTAAAAGCAATCATCCTATTAAGATTCATTAATTTATTTCATCATTGGATAAAAATATAATTATCAATTTGTGATTATTAAATTCAGAATCCTCAAATTTAATTGGAAACCTTCTCTAGACTATCTCCTAGCGTTTGGTTGAATACAGTATTTAAACTATGCAATCGTAGTAATTTAAACTTGTTCAACTTATGTTTATTAGGTTGGTTAATCTGACCATTAGATCTAATGATCAATTTTCCTTTATAGAATGCAATCGCATTATTCAGCTTGTATACCTACAATCGCATGATATTCAATTTGAATTAGAAAAAATGAAATTGATTTAAAAGGTTAAAACAGATCCTCTGAAATAAACTAACGAACCTTTAATCCTTAGATTGATTAAAGGTGTTTAGCCTAGCATTGCGAGGTTAAACATCATTTAAAATTAAAATAGAAGAAGAAAAAGATGAAAAGAAAAGAGTGCAGAATTTTGATAAAGAAAACTCAAAACAATTGTTCAATTCCCAAAATCTAACTGCCAAAGGATTTCCTAAAGTTTCCCTTAAATAACCCACATTCAGAATGGTTAGGGTTCCACTACTTCGGCCCATACATAAAATAAAAACTTAATAAAATAAAACAAATCTTTATAACATAGCCTTGGGCCCTAAACACATTGGGTTCTAATTTAATTTACAAGTCCAAGTGTCAAAATAAAATTCTAGCAAAAATATGTCATCTTGGGCTCAGGTTTCGACCATCTTCCCGTCCAAATTAGACTTTAGTAGCTGAAATAGCGATTTTGACCCATTCTGTTAGCTGCTAAATGAAATAAGAGAGGAGTCAATTAGACATCTGTAGAGTGAGATACGGCCAAAATACGAAAGTAGAGTAAATTTGGAAAATTTTGATGAAAATTAATTAAAACTAATTAAAATCTAGAATTCTGATTTGACCCAAAAGACCTTTATTTAACTCAAATAAATCCTAAAAATACTAACAAAGAGTAATAAATAAGTATAATAAAATATGTGTTATCACTACCTCATTAATGGGGCTTCTTTGCAAGTCTTACTCTCCACCTTCCTTACACCACCATTATATTCTCTTATAATTTTGTCATTTTCTGCTTTTTATATTGCCATTAAGAACCACAATGCACTCTGCTTTTTATATTTTCCCCCTTTTTTCCTTGTGTGTTTCTTGTATAGTAATTTATGTATACCCTCCCCTTTACGAGCTTCTAGAAAATTTTAAAGTTAGAGAAGAATAGGGCTTATGATAAAAACAAGATTTTGTATTGTTTTCTTACAATTATGGTTTTCATTTTCTTCAAGGTTTTATATATTAATTAGATGATGACTCTCAGCTTGCTCTTAAAGTAGCTCCAATCGCAATATGATGTTGTTTTCATGATGAAGAAAAATCATTGTCACTTTTGGCTATATTGCTTTAAACCTTAAACTAGTATGGATATAGTGGATATCCAAACCTTATCCAAATTAAAAAGGTGGATTGGTTCATAAAATCTTTTTTAAAAAATTGTTTGTTTGAACCAGTTCGGTTCAATGACTAAAATAGTTTGGATCAATTGGATATTATGCATACTCCTATTAATACTCTTGTCACATTGTCAACATTCTTCATCTGCTTATGATCAACCACTATTTGCGATTCTAGTAATTGGCTACGCATAGATATTGGGAGTGTTTTCTTTATCATTAAGCACTTGACTCTTAGTCTTATGGTCCTCCTACTTTTCACTTCCCCAAACCATCTTATGGTAAAAGAAGTACATACCACCTGAGATAAATTCAAGTCTCATTTGTTCAAAATAATAGTAGTTGCATTATTTATTATTTTACTTATTATATACTAATTAATATTTTTTATTCTAATAAATTATTATATATTAATTATTAATTATATTTACATAACGAATGTGGGAGATTTCATTCATTCATTTATATATTAACAGTCACAATTTTAATGGAGAGGTTCATAAAATCTAAAAGTGAAAATTATCACTTTAATTGCTAATGGTTGATTTTCAAATGAATGGTTGAAATGTTCCACAAGGCAAGATCATGTAAAAAAATAACACATGAAAAGATCCATTCCCATTTTAAGAGCTTCTTGGGAAAAATTCAACCATATTTTTAGAGTACTTTCCCTAACTTACTAGTTCTAAGTGCATTTATGTTTACACTAGTACCTTCTTTTCCAACGCCCCTAATAGCTTTGCAACTATGATTGAAGTGGGCAAAGATGCAAACAATTGAAATCAACTATCCGGATATGATATGCAGATATGAATATCTAGATATGGTATATTGAATATTCGAATATTTGTCGAGCATGACGTTTTTAAAAGAGGTAACTGTTCATTTCTTTAACATCTCTTCTTTTCTATCATAATTGAGACACTCTCCCCAATCCAGAGAATCGTAATCTTCTTACCCACTCCTGCTAAAACACCTTCCATCATATATTCCTTCCCATACCTCCATCAAAAGCAACATTTCTCCATCAATTTCATCTCGGTTTGAAGCAAATTCTTTGACACCTCTCTAACCGACCAAACCCTAACACTGTATTGCTATTTTGCAGTTTCTAGTTCGAAATTTCTCTTTCATTCATTGTGTAGGTACTCCCACTTTAGTTTGCTTGGATTTTTTTAGGTTTCCCCCATTTTTTTGTTCAAGTTCCAGTTCGAATTATTGCTTCCCATTGCTGTGTATGTCCATCAGTTTGGTTTCTGCTGTTCCTTGAGGTTTGTGATCTTCACCATTGTGTTTCTACTGCGCGATTACTGGTTGTTATGCATCTCTCATGGCTGCTAGTGATCGAGAATGAAGGACTAAACATAGAGCTGATGTCCCTCATCCGATTGTTGATGATTCTGGTTTTGAACATCTCAGGACTACACGACACAACTTGGTTCAGCTCTCTGTCAAGAATCTAAACATTTCTTCCTGTGTTCTGCTATATGTCATCTCCCACGTGATTCTTCCTAGGCATTATAGTCATGCCATTGTTCAGGATAATGACATATTTACCATGTGGGCCATTATTTCTCAAATTCCCATTGACTAACGCCACACATTCTGTTGTCAGATGCAAGATACCTCATATGGCTCTACTACTCACCTACCATATCAAATGCTCGTTCAGCACATTATGGAGCTTAAGGGTGTGTCTATGGATGGTTAAGTGAAAAAGAAGCTACGAGCTGGTCATAACTTGTTTGCTGAAATATTACTGATCAAGGAAAGCATCATCGAAATGCATGGCCACTAGCAGTGGGATGATGAGGCATTGTATGGTGAAGCCTTTACTGATGACATGGATAAGTATCATGCTGAAACTGCTATCCCTCCTGCTCCACAGGCTGCTGATATGCCAGCAGGTACTTCTGCTGTTGTGGGTAGAGCTCCTTTGCTGCCTCCTTTGATTGACCCACAGGGTTATTCTCTTCGAAATGTTATGACTTATTTGGCTGAGTTTCGTTGGGACATGAACAATCGCTTTCATAGCTTCACTACATGACTCGACTCCATGGATAAGAGGATCTCCAGCCTTGAATCTACCCGTCATGTTGCTCTTTTAGTTCCTAAAGATTTGCTGATGATGATGTTGTTGGTGATGATGATGATACTGCTATTGATGAGGATGATGAGGCCACTACTTCTAGTGATGAGGACATTCCTTAAGCTTCTAGTGATGAGGATGCTGCTTAGTTTAGGATTTCATTTTGTTGCTTTTATTGTACCTAACCTTGACATGTGTTGCCTTTTGATGCTATTATGTATTTTGCTTTCATGCTATAGTTGACATGTATGGATTCACATTTTGCTCAATGACATTATGTTTGGGCTTTCATTGCAAACTCATATTGCTTTGATATTTTTAAATATTTATAATATCTATTGGATTATTTGATCTCTTTTTTATGTTGCCAAAGGGGAAAAATATTAATTGAGAAAATTGAGAAAAATGCATCTAGACAAATTGAAAGGTAAACGGGGGGAGATTGAAACTAAACAATTATATGAACTGCATAACAGTAAATTGAGGTTTGTTCAACCTATATATCCTTTTTTTTTCACCCTATTCATGGTCTAAGTGGGAGTATTATTATCTATGTGAATAAATACATGCTACACTAACCCTTTTTCTCAATTTAAAGTTTGTTATCATTGAAAAGGGAAAGATTGTAGAATCAAGGTCATGATGTGATGTTATGCGCTCAAAATTAGTAAATTTGATGATGCCACGAAAACATAGTTTTGATGATAACAAACAAGCTTGACGAAAGAGATTCAAGAGTTTTAAAAGAAGCAACATCCAAAAAGAATCCAAGTCTATGTGAAAGCAATGCAAAGACAAGCAATTAAGTGTCAAAATCAAGCCTCAAGCCTCAAAGCATGAAGCTAAGTCCAAGATCTCATTAGAATATATATTTAGGACTTAGTATGGTTATGTAAAGGTGTATAGTCGATAGCATTGCATGAGCTCAAGTCATTAATATTGTTGCATAATCATAAAATGCTTAAAAACCTTAGTTTAATAAGTCAAAATTGCATCAAAAGGATTTTAGCATGATTTGAGCACACAAGTAGCCTTTCTTGAAAATCTATTTGAACTTGAAAGAATGCATCTTGAACACTAAGCATTGAAATAAGACATTTTGAATGGTTTAAGGAAAAAGTGTGTCATTTTAAAGGATGTAAAGTCGTGTCATTTTAAGTGAGAGAAAGAGATAGATAAAGGGGGGAGAGAGAGAGTGGACCAAAAAAATAAAGGTGTGGGTCCCGCTTCTTTGTGAGATTAAAATGACATAAGTTGTGTTATTTAAAAGGATAAACACTTTTCTCATGGTTTAATGGTATTTTCATGGTTTGAATACTTAGAAACATTATCCATATCCAATTACATGTGTTCAATGCATTAGAAGTCATATTTTTTTGGAGGTTTCAAGGAATTGAACACAACACCTTACACTACACACACTCCTAACACACACACACCCCCCAAACCACTAGGCTAATCCTAGTGGTTGGCATTAGAAGTCATCTTGAAAGAGAAGAAATCAATATTTCGTGCAAAAGAGCTGCTGCCATGAAATATCCAGACGGGCATTTCAATATCTGGATATGACCTCAACAAATATCTGGATATGTACAGTGTTCAACGGCTAGTTTTTGTTTAGATATGCCTTTTTATATACAGTAATCAATGTTGGACAAAAATATATCAGTTGTTGAACCATTATTACTCCTTCTAACTCATTATTGCTTATTGATTACATACTTTGATCATTATCATATACTTGAGCTCATCCTTGATTTAAAGCTATACACCTAATAGTTCTTCAAGTTATAAAATCTTCACTTTGAGAGTGCCTATCATTTCTTAAACACCTTCATTTGAATTCTTAAATTGTGAGGGCAGTGAAAGCCATTTTATTTGAGAGGATACCAAATTCCTAAGTAAATTAATTGGATTGAAGTGTAAAGGCATCTAAGAATTCGAAGTCTTGGAAGATTGCAGTGGTTTATCAAGCACCCTTGAAGCTTGATAGTTAGCTAAAAAGATTGATCGAGCGACTTTAGTCTAAATGTAGGTCACGGTGGTGGTGACCGAACTATGATACATCTAGTTTGCAATTTCTTTACCTTGAACTCTTTACTTTTATCTTGAAATTGCATTTTTATATTGCATTTTTTATTCATTAGCTTATATTTATTGATCACACACTAGTACATGCACTTAGAACTTTCCTTGTTAAATCATTTAATTAAAAAAATATTCTTTAAAATTTCAAAGGAAACATTTTGCGAAAGAATTTTATAAAACTCAATTTACCCTATTCTCGAGTATTGAAACCACTTATCTAACAATTAAAACTAATAATAACTTGTTATCAAAAAAATAAAAAATAATAACTAGCTACAATTATAAATTTGGTGTATAGCATGGCTTCTTATCAGTCATCTTGTGTGTAAAATCCCCTATTAGAGAGCATATAATTAGTTGCAGCAAAAACATTGAGAAACAATAACAAATGCTTGCTTAAATTGGCGCTTTTTATCAAATGATTGTAACTCAATTGGCGCCATGAGAGCTGAGCAGGTAAGGGTATAAGCATGTGTTCGATCTTCTACAGTACCATTTTTGAGAGAGGTTTAAAGCCTTAATTCTGAAATCATTCCAAACATAATTATCTCTCGAGGAGGATACCTATGATTTATCTATAAAAAAAATGGCGCTTTTTATGTTTTGTTTCAGGTTGGCTCGGGTATTTGTCCTTCCTTTTATTGTGTGCGCCTTGGCTAGAAATGTTTTGTAGCAACTACAAAATAATGAGTAAGAAAAATATAGATTTGGATATTTAATAAAATGTAAAAA
Source organism: Gastrolobium villosum (assembly GCA_032173675.1). Classification (NCBI taxonomy): domain Eukaryota; kingdom Viridiplantae; phylum Streptophyta; class Magnoliopsida; order Fabales; family Fabaceae; genus Gastrolobium; species Gastrolobium villosum. The sequence goes on from JAVKPL010009870.1 coordinate 38,646, forward strand.
TAGTATAATTCTTATATGCTTATTTTTTTGCTAAATCAAATATGTTGCGTCAAATGATTAATATATATATACACAATTAAATATGTATATAAAATCTTGGGAAATCTAACATGATTTAAAGTTGTTTTCCTACCTGTACCGTTGGAATCTATAAGCCCACTATGTTCCCTTATAGGGTGTATGATCACTGTATGGGCGATATCTATGACTTTGGTAAAGACCAGGCCATGAGATATTATCCCAAGTATAAGCAGATAATCAATACAAGTATAAAGTTGTAAGAGAATTCAAGTAATAGGCTAAATAACGATACATAACATGCTTTTAGTTGTGCCCCCTGGGGCTATTTATAGTGATCATGGTGTGGATAGATCAGGGAGGATGGTCAACTCTCCTTGGGATATACTCTTATGATAGCAGTGTTAGGCGGTTTAGGCGCTGACGTTGTGGCAGTGTTGCGACCCCTACTACTGGTGATGCCAGTGTTGGGCAAAGGGAGAGTTTCCCTTTATGATACCTGTGGTGATTGCCTTTGGTGGTTAATGTCCCAAGGTAAGACATTTTGGTGTATCTCTTGGGTGTGCTGCACCCTTGGTGGATGCGAAGGTCCACGTCAGCCCTTAGGGCTCACGTGGAACTGGAAAGGGGTTTGGGCCTGAGAAGTTGGGCCGCTGGAGCGGCTGGCCTGTTAGGGCGGTTGAGGCCTACTCCTCTAGCTTGGTAGCATACGTAGGATGGTGCCAAGTTAGTCTTTGGGCGTTACCTTTGGGGCGATCGTCTTGATTCCTTATGCAGCGATATTGCGAATGGGAGAGTTTGAGGCGCTATGTGGTCTGTGTAGGGCGTTTGCTGATCAGCTCTCGCCAAATTTGCATTGGTGCGTGCTCTGTATAGTGCGAGTGCGTTCTAAGGTCAGAAACTGCCGATCTAGAATTTGGGCGTTTGACCTTCTAGGCTTGGGATAGCAACCGTTTTTGCTTCCACTCTTCAGGGGTGTTTTAGGTTTTTACCCTTCTGTCGTGCCTCTTCGATTCTTGCGAAAGTAATTATGACGCCTCCGTAATCATTACAGGCTATTGCGTTGTTCGAGATACGGCGCATTGAAGTGACATGATTGACATTTGACTTGAAATTACCGTCTGGCCCTTTATCGCATCCGTTCGTCAAACCACGTTACTCACATCTAACGGTCTGAGATAGAGCAGCTCATCATGACCACCAATCATTCCTGGCTCCAACATCCAACGGTCGGAGATCAAGCGGCAGTGTAATGACACGTTGCGTTCTATTTTTTCTTTAAAAAAGGGGGAAATCAATTTTTGGCGGACATTTCCTGCCTTGAAACCACTTTGAACTCTTCTTCATCGTGTCCTTCCAATCAACCTTTCTTCCTCTGCAATTTGTGCATAATCTTCAGGTATAGTATCTTACCTTTCCTTTTGATTTTCTTGTATATCTTTCCTTCTACTTCTTGTTTTTGTTCTGGGTACTGTAAGGTTATGAGTATCCCTGAGTTGGTTTTACCAGAGGTTGAAATCAAACAGGAGGATTTTGACGAAGCCTTCGACTCAGTCGAAGGCTGTACAGTGGGGGTCAGCAGTTTTTTTCCATCTTCGCGTTCTCTGGTTCTGGGGGTGGAGTCACTGCCCCACGGTAAAATTCCGGAACTGTTGGGGTTTTCCGAAGAAGAGATTCATAATCTCTTACCAGAACGAGCTTTAGGGCCTGTAGTTCCTTATCTAGGTGAGGCGTCTAGTTCTGGTAGACGTTGTCCTAGTAGATCTAGGCGGCGACAGTCAGGGAGTTCCCATGAGAGGGTTAGGGCTCGGCCTTCTCATCGTCGTGGTTCGGGCCCTTCCTCTCCTTCAGTTGGACGAGGTAGTGGTTTCCGCCGTCGTGCTTCTCGGCGTTCTGCCTTTGGCGTAGGGCGACTTATTCGCCCTTTGTCTTCCGTTAATCAGCTTCCCCAACACCGCCCACTTGAAACTTATTACAAACCTTCAAACCCGCCTGCCAATTCTTCACTTGCTCTAAGTACTTCAAAAGGGTACATACCCCCAATTCCTGCATCTTTCCATCGCCGTAAATATGACGAGTCTACGGATAACCGACTGGGTAGGTTACATCCAGAAGATGGACGTCTTGTTAGGTATGGTGTGTGGGATGCCATATATGAAGAC
>JAVKPL010009871.1:0-40159 GCA_032173675.1 Gastrolobium villosum
CTTACCAACCGCCTTGCATGCTCAGTAAATGGAAGTGAACCTCCAGAATGTGAAGGTCCATCAAATTTGGACCTGTTCCTCTTATTTGCTTCAGACATTTTCTTCCATTTTTCATTAGACCAGTGAACCTTCAAACCATCAAGAACATCTTGTCTCATCCAAGACACATCGCCCTTTCCTTTTCTTATCAAATTCAAGTGATTTCTGATTATGTCAGTGGCTTTGATCTTGTATGCTTTATCAAAAAAATATTGGTCATCCGGCAAGCATTTATATTTTTCCTAATATATAGGTGAAACACGACAAGAAAGACAAGTTAGTAAAAATATCAACATTAACTTGAAAACCTTGAATCATACATAAATAATAATATGGTAATATGGTCAGATTTGAAGGGCAACCATTACCATCAATGTGTTCAACCAGTTCGCCTTGACATTGGTTGGAACTGCCTTATATGTAGGGTATGGACCGTCATAGTTGTGCTTGATTATTGTCCACATTTTGTGCACTACATCACATGGTTCAAAGCTGAGATACATTGTAATGTGATTATATTTACCAATGCATCAAAATTATTATCAACATTTACATGAAAGTGTATTGAAAAAATAACATAACAACCATTAACAATTTTTGTACTTACTTGGTGCCATCGATGGTCGGTCGTACCCATATACGATTGTCCACGGGATCTTTCTCCCCCCACCGTGGAACAAGATCCTGGATGATAGGCAGAGGTGGACCATAATATGGAGCCGCCGGTGGGGACATAGCGTGATCCTTTTTAACAAAAACAAGAGAAAAATAGCACAAATTTGACAATGATTATATTTGAACACAAATTTATTGGAATTTAAAATGTAGAATATATGCATATATTTTCAGATAACCTCATTTTCCTCTAGAGTAGAAGGTACAAACGATTTCGGTGTCTCTTCGACTGCCGATGGTGGTGATTGTGCATCTGGTGATGTTGTTTGCAGACGTGAAGACAATGACGTGTGGTCCTGCCCTCGACCTCTAATGGTCCCTCGTCCATATGTACGTGGAGAGGAACTATCCTTGCCTCTACCCCTACCATGTGTAGGGTCAAATGCCTCCATCTGTATAAGAAACATACTTGATTAATATTTCAGTTTACCATTACAATCTCTATAATAATTGATCATCCGTGAACATGTATAAATATTATGCATCAATGAACTTGAATGGCACCCAATGTTACCAAATATGTCATTAAAATTAACAATACATCCAAAAATAAGTATATGATATGTCAAATATTACAACAATGACAACTACAACCGACATATTACAAGAAATATGACCACAAACAAACAATCATGATCTTACTCAATTGTGTAATGATTGTTTATAATTGGCATTTCATTCTGAATCTTCATTCAAAACTATGTCTTCTTCTTCAGTTTCCTCAGTCTCATAATCGTCATGTTCCGATTCAGATGATGACAAGAATTGTGGTTCCTCAATGTCTGTGTCATCACTATCAATGCGATATGTGGGGATTGTCTCTAATTCAGCTGTAGTGTCAACAAGGATGTCATGGATGTCATCATCAGCAATGTGTACAGGAACCTCCCCAACATAATCATCTTGGTAAGGAGTGTCAATCTGATTGGTTTCTTTTACTCTTGTCACTGTGATAATGTTACGTGCTTTGGTTTTAATTACCCCCATCCATTCTTGTTCATCCCCCGGATAGGATGTATAATACACCTGCTCAGCCTGTTGAGCAAATATAAAAGGATCGTATCTATTGTATCTCCTAGACTTCTTGATTTCAACATTGCCATACCGATCTTTTCTTGTGCCCTGTGTGCTAGGATCAAACCATTGACATTTAAATAAAGTTAACTTTGTGTCTCCGTGGCCAAGATAATCCATTTGTACAATATCAACTATCATCCCAAAATAGTCAACTTCTAAACTTTCCATCTGCGATCCTCTAACGCAAACGCCATAATTTGTTGTAGCCATCCCTTCGTTTGATGATATAGTCGCAAACTTGTATCCATTAATAACATACTTTGGACAACGAATGATGCTTTGGTTTGGTCCCCAAGCTAAGCTCCATACAACATCTTTTGTCGCATTATGAGATTGTTTAACCTACATTGTGTTGTAAAAATTAGATGGTTTAGTACATAACGTGCATTGGTTTAACGATACATATTAAACTAGTAATATGTGCAAAAGTGTTTATACATATTCATACCCTTCTTGAATACCAGGATGGAAACTCTGTTGATACTTTTTATAGACCAACTGTGGAAAGCGGGGAAACAATAGGTAAATATTTCTTTGTAATAAAGGAAAATATGTGCATGCCTACATGGTTTTTCTGATTTATGCTTGCAGAGCGTGTAAAAAAGGAAAAGCTTAATCAGAATAGTTGATTTAGTCTAAAAACAAAACATAGAAAAAAAGGTTAAGAAAAGAAAAGAAAAATTCTTTCTTTCTATAAACTAGATTTGAATTATCACAGAACAAACACAGAAAAAAACTAAATAAATAACACCACAAGATGAAAATAGAAAAACATACTCAAAGGTTGAAGTATCTTTCAGGTCGAAATATGCCAGCCAGCAACTATAGGATTGCTCACCTTCAAGCGTTGAAAGATAATCTGCAAAGGTTGAAACAAAATATGAATATAACCAATATAACAGAACATGATAAAAATATGAAAATTTAAACAAATCAACAAGACACATATACATGACTTGTATAGATTAGAAGTAGAGCTGTCAAAACGGGCCAACCCGGCCCGTTAGGCCCTGGCCCACGCGGGCTAGGGCTAAAAAGCCCGCAGGGCCAAAAGGCCCGCTATGATAAAGGCCCTTATAGGCTAAAAGCCCTATGGGTTAGGGCCAACCCGCGGGCTTTCAAATTCTTTGTTTTTTTTTGTCAATTGCATTAATAAAAGATGAGTTTATAAAAATAAATATTCAAAAGTATGCTCCAAATAATACATTTTTCAAATCTGCAATTAAATTTTCAAAAAGAACAACTCAACTCCAATGGGTCAAATTGATAAAAGAAAAATAAAAATACCATTTTTTTCTCCTCTGAGAAAGAAGCCAATCCCACTCTTTTATTTTTTTTAGATGAAAAATGAAAAATAAAAAATAAAAATATTCTCTCTCTCCCCCCTCGCTTTCTCTCTCTAGCTGCAGTTTGATATGGTTGTCACGAACATGGTGAAGCACCCCAACAAAGTTCAACTCCTCTTTGTAGTAGATCGATCTGGTTGTGATACCAGAGACAGATCTCTGTCATGAACATGGTGAAGCACCCCAACATCGTTCCGCTCCACGAAGTCATGGCAAGCAAATCCAAGATCTACATTGCCATGGAACTCGTTTGCGGCGGCAGCACCTTCGCAGAGCACCTGAGGCAAGATGGGTTGTTGAACACCACGTGTGGTACTCCGGCGTACGTGGTGCCAGAGGTGATTTTGGCTTGATGGGGTCATCCTCTGTAGGGTTAGGGCTGATTTTGCGGCATGATTTTGGCGTGATTTTTGGCTACGACGCGTGATTTCAACCCTTTTCTTCTCTAGTGGGGTTGTCTGATTTTTTTGTTTAAATTTTGGCTTGATCCACGGGTTAGCCCCATCCAGCCCAAGGGATGAGAGGGCCATGTAGGGTTGGGGCTGAAAGCAGCCCTATACTGATAGGGCCAAAAATACACAGGGTTGAAAGTTGGGCTATATGGACTGTCCCGCGGGCTGGAGCCCATTTTGACAGCTATAATTAGAAGTATATGCCAGATTGTCCGAAGTTAGTCAACAATATATAAGGTAAAGATTATGCACCTTCAATTTCAGAAAAATTATACTTGTAACAAAGAACCTGCAGAAATGGAATAAAATCTAAACACAACATAAAAACAGAGACAACAAAATAAAAACCATTACACAAAAGCTAAGCATTAACAACTTTAACCACTACTAGAAAATTCACAATCAGCGAGGGAAAATTTCCCTTGCAAAACAGCAAAATTCCCTTACAAATGACATGCTATTTGAATGGCATGCTATTTTTTTTGTTTTTAATTGTCTCACTACTACAATTAGTCACCCTACATTACAACAACAATAGCATGGCATAAATCTGTAAGAAAAATAGTTCTTATAGATGAAGCGAGGATCTACACTATCTGCATTACCAGAACCTTGGGAACCCTGTGGGAAAAGACTTTAAAAAGGATCAACAATATTGCTTCCAATCAAACTTTACAATAAACTAATAATAATAACAATAACCATTGCAAATCATTATTACCCCTGGTGAAAAAAAGATAAACAAATCTACCCAAAAATTCTTATCGGGCCAAGTCTATAATACGATTCACTATTTCCAAACTCTTTACTTTTGGGTTGGGAGAAATAGTGCCAATAAGAATATATAATTGACAAGTTGAGTTACCGTACCAAGGTGTGTGAAGGGCTATTAAAGCGACACTGACACGGGAAACGACACGACACGACACGCTGACACCTTAATTTTAAAAAATGACATATTTCGACACGTTTTGATATTAAATAATATTTTTAATATGGGAAAAATATTTCTGCAGTTACTGCAAATAAGTTATCTGCATTTTTTCCCAAAACGACATCGTTTTGGTATTTAAATCTTAAAAAATTATAAATATAAAGACTATTATAACCCTGAAATAAATTAAAATTACAAAAATACCATGATTTTCGGCCTAAAACGACGTCGTATTAGGCTTACTACAGATAACTTATCTGCAGTAACTGCAGAAAAATTTAATACATATAACAGTTCATAATAAGTCATATAACCAATCAAATATTCAAATTTTATAACATAAATATAAAAAAAAATTGTACCTTGTTTAATTTTTCATGTCAAATTTCATAAGAGAAAAAAAATTGAATTATAAATGATTTTTTTTTATTTTTAGTTTATAAAAAAAAACGCGTCGGAGCGTATCGGAACGTTAACCACGTGTCCGAAAAAGTTGACTGCATGTCGGAAAAACGTGTCGGAGCGTGTCGGAGAGTTGACCACGTGTCCCAAAATATTGACCGCGTGTCGGACACGTGTCCGAACGTGTCGAAGCGTGTCCGTGTCGGACACGTGTCGGACACACATGTTTTTTAAAAAACACCGTGTCCGGGTATTGAGGGCAAAATTGTAACAACCATACGCAGCCACAAGTAATATAGGGTCTTTAAGTCCCAAGTGTTATATTTGCATCCGTTTATCATCAATTACCTTCGAAATAAGCAAATATATATTATTTAATTCATAATTCACAAGTTCATGTTTTTGTGTCAATAAACCGTAGTTTCACTCATTTAACTTGATAATTCATGTAATTTTAGTCTATAAAACTAGATAAACTAAAGGTTTATCATTTATCCAAGAATTGCGTAAGTATACGCAGCCACAAGTAATATAGGGTCTTTAAGTCCCCGTTATCGTTCCCACAAGGATATTTTGGCGAAAAGTTCAAAAGCATAAAATGCAATTGCTTAAAACTGGATTTCTAAAAAAAGAGAGTAATAATAAAAATAACATAAAGACAAACTACTCTAAAATAGCAATGACCACGTTACTATTTTTTTAGACTTTTCTGAATTAATTTCTGGAATTAATTGTTCTAGAAGATGAAAAATAATAAGAAATCAATTTAAGTACTATTTTTGTTAATTTTTGATGTAAAAAGCTTTTTGTAAAAAAAACTATCAAACAGAAAGGAGAGTAAATTTTAAATCAAGAGAAAAAAAGAAATGAGTTGGTGAAAATCTTTAGTAAATTAGGTTGGACTTTTGGTTCCCCCTTCCCACAACACATAAGTGGATGAATTTTGTTTACTGAGATACTTGACAACTATTTTCAGTTAACTGACTTAATGAGTAACCTTTAATCCCATAAAAGTTATTTTGCCCAAAATGAACCACAAGCATATCCCTATGCATATAGGATCTGGGTTCTTGAAGAGCAGAGCCATATTTACATGGTGGATTCACTCATGTCTGAGTTGAACCCCTTGAATGAGGTTGAATGATCCCTCATTCAAGCCCATGTATTCAAACCAAGGTCAGAAATGAGTTATTTCCCAACAACTCATTTCTATAGAAGCTTTTACACTCGACCGATATGCAGAAATTCTTCAACATTGAAGTACAAATTTGAACAACTGAATTAACATTAAAGTGCAGGTAAAAAAAAAATCCACATAGTGTTGAAGGTTGGGTACCACGTAAACCCAACTTATACTATTTAGCTCATATCCATAACGACTGAACTGTAGAACAGAAATACATGAAAATACAAAGAAAATAAAAACGCAAAACTCTAAAACTACAATACGAGTACTATTCACGAAAATAGCCTCAGCACTGTACTCGCATATACAAAACACATAACTAAAATAAAAATAAAAATACTACAAGTACAGAAAACCAAAAAAAAATGAAGAAGAAGATGATGCAGAAGAGAGTGTGTGAGAGAGTCCCTACAAAGTTTCCTCACTTCTTATGCTCAATCCCCTCACATGCATGGGCCATGGGCCATAGTCCCCATCATCACATGCTTGTCCACGCAATGCTTATCTACCTTGGGAGTGTTCACGCACTTCACAACAACATTCCACAAAAAACCTCACTAACTGATTTGTAACCAACTCTAGGTCACTATTTTGTTCGACAGTGTTTAGATGGGGGATGACTCGATTTTTGTCTCAAGATTCAACTGGCTAAGATTTGAGGAGAATGGGTTGTGGCTTGGTGGTTTGATTTGTAAAGAAAAATCAAGATGGAAAGATGATTAGTGTGGACTGATGGGTGGTGCGAGGTGTGGTTCAAAGGTGCATCCAAAAAGAAAGAGGGCTGGTGTTAGATGACTTAGGAGGCTATTTTTTGCAAATGTGTGGCTTATGATGCACACTCCTCTTTCTTCATATTTTTCTTTCTGTTTTGCACATTTTTGTTTAAGTGCAATATCCCGCCCAATTTCATTTTTCTCTTCTTTGTTGTGAAAAGTCTTGATTAGTGGGCCTGAAAAATAAAATAAAGCCCATTAGCTTTTAACTAAATCACATTTCTGCTCAATGTAATTGGGGTTAGAATTATAAAAAGGTATTCTTTTTTCTAGCATTTTCATATCATCAACCATATATTTTAAGTCATATTTCATTGGCTTATCAATGTACAATGTGAAAGTCATATGGGCTTAACGAATTATTTTGTTAGAGCTATTTACAGTCATTTTCTAGGAAGCTAACTAAGCCTTAAAGCGAGAACATGACATATAAGGGTATTTAATTTAATGCTCTTCTTAATTGCACCGTTTATGATAAGGAATTTTTTTAATACAATTCGAGATAAAAATACCCTTAATATTTGCTCTTCTTTTCATATCATATAATTTATTCATTAATACAATTTGAATTTTATGACCTATTAAGATAAAAATATATATTAGAGAGACAAATTTATTAGAAAAATATATATGAATTTATGTCAAGAAATATTTATGTATCTCAACACAAATTCATGAATAAATTTAATGATATAAAAATATATAATTTGGTTAATATTTCCTACGTACCTTTAAAACGAGAAGCAAATATATAATAGTCCTGACTCATATGGGCTCTCCAAAGTGAAAAAAGAGAAGAGAGAAGAGAGAGAGGAAGAAGAAATAGAGAAAAGGACAAGAAGATCCATGACCTATTCATAGATATGTGGGGTATATGAAACTTAATAATTTGCTAGAAAAAATACTTTTTTATGTCGATTAACATATCCTTTCTATTTTTTCTTTTCAATGTGAATGATTTCTTATAATGTTTTAAATTTTTATCTACAAATATAAAAAGAAGTGTTGTACTACCACTAGGTGAATACATGGCCACAAATTACTGATTGGTTGGTAGGCGTGGCAGTTTTTAAATATTGGGAAAAATGTTTATCCTTTTAAATGACATAACTTATATTCTTTCACTTTCACAAAGAGGTAGGACCCATAGTAGCGTAGCCACATTGTGGTTAGATGGGGCCTGAGCCCCTGATTTTATTTTTTTAAATTATTATTATATATAATTTTATAAGTAATTATTATTTGGCCCCTTCTAAAATTAAAATTTGGCCCCATCTATGTCATCTCTCTCGGCTAATAGCCTAATACGTTCTGAGTGAAGTTAGAAACCCCAACAGTGTCTTCTTATTTACTTATTGTTCTCTCAAAGTTAGAAACTCTAATGGTATTTGCTCCTAAATTGGTGCTTTTTTATTCTGAAATTTTTCTAGTTTTCCATTTGATTGATTTTATTTGGTGAAGATATGTTTGTTAGAGTGGAGTGTCTTTAAGTGTTTTGGTCTTTCATGTTTCCTTAAATATTTGAATCATCTTTATGACTTTATACACTCTCTTGATAAATTATGAAATTATGCAACATCTCGATGGCTTTTTAGATAAGTATGCTAGAATTCATGATAAATTCTTTTCCTAATAAATTTGTGTAATTATGATAAATATTTTGATAATTTAGTGTGTCAAACTTTTTGGCCCCAGCTAAGATGAAATCTTGGCTCTGCCACTGGGGACCCACATCTTTAATTTTTTTTGTCAACTCTCTCTTCTCTTTTATCTATTTCTTTCTCTTTCTTAAAATGACACAACTTTACCTCTTTAAAATAATACACCATTTTCCCTTCAATTTAAAATGACATAACTTTTATCGCGATATTTGTGACTGGTGACCCTAATTCCAAGAAAAGTTTCATGCACAACTTATTAAAGCAGTTTCTTACCTCCTATGTCAATATTCTTTGCTTACGTAAATTGTTAGGTGAACTTCTCTTTTTACTGCAAATTTTGTTGGAATAAGAATATTCCCCATATTGTTACATTGTTAAGATTTGCTGTATATAGTTGTTAGGTTTCATAGTCTATCTATTTTGTTAGTTTGTTAGCTACTTAGGAATAGATTAGGATTTGGTTGTTACGTATAGTCTATCTATTTTGTTAGTTTGTTAGCTATTAGGATTTGGTTGTTATGTAGAATATGGGTTGTTAAACTCATCATCTTATATTTATAGCTACTGTGTGTACAGCTCAAAAAACAAGCAATTCAATACAAAGTTTACAGTTTATCATGGTATCAGTCGCAAGATCCAAACACTTCCGCAAACTATTTCTCTGATTTCATTGGCTAGTTCTTTCCATGGCAATCGAAGGAACCAGTGGTTCCAAACCTTCTGACCCTATTTCACCTTACTACCTTGCGGGATCCGATAATCCTGGCATTATTTTGACAACAGTAATGTTGAAAGGAGATACAAACTATGATAATTAGGCCAAATTGATGAAAAATGCGCTCAAATCCAAGAATAAGATGGGGTTCATCGATGGTTCCATGAAGAAACCAACAAAAACAGATCCGGATGAATGGAGAGCGTGGGAGATGAACAACTCCATGATCAATGGGTGGATTCATAACACCATTGATCCGAAACTTCAGCCTTTTATTAAGTGTTTCGATGAGGTCAAACACCTATGGGACGATTTGCAGGAAAGGTATGCTGTTGAGAATTTCTCAAAGCAATACCAGTTGAAAGTTAATCTTGCCAACATCAGGCAACGTGGAAGCAGCATCGGCGAATACTACATGCAATTGCGGGCTGTGTGGGATGAACTTCAAAGCAGCAAAACCTACCGTTCATGTGCATGTGCTGGTGACTGTGTGTATGCGAAAGACATTGAAGATGAAAGGGAGCATGATCGAGTGTACACCTTCCTTATGGGATTGGATGAGTCTATATATGGGAATTTGCGTTCCCAAATTCTTAATAACTCGCCTTTGCCCACATTAAATAAGGTTTATGCTATTGTAACCCAGGAGGAAACTCATCGTGCTATTGCTCGACAACAAACCGCAGGTACTGATGCTGTGGGATTTGCGGCTCAGAGCCGTGACAACTATGTTGAACGTCCGCATGCATTCATTGTGGGAAAACAAACCATGAGGCTTCTCGCTGTTGGCAGAAATTCGTATATCCTCCTGATCGTGACAGGAACTTTGGCGGCGATCGTGGCAGGGGGAGAGGCCGCGGTGGTCGTTCTGGAACAGATAGAAATTTTTCCAGAGAACGAAATTCATCACAAGGTGCTTCGCAGACCAAGCCACTAGTTGCAAATGCAGCGCAACTATCTGAACCAATAGCTCAAGCGAATGCATTCTCAGTATTAACACCAGAGGTGGTAAATCAATTACTTTCCTTGGTTGACAAATCTCAGCCGACAACGGACAAACTCAGTGGTAAAAATGCTTTTTATACTTGGCTCATTGATAGCGGGGCATCCAAACATATGACAGGAAGCCTGGAATTGCTCCATAATGTTACAAATATTTCACCATTGGCTGTTGGTTTACCTAATGGCAATATTTCATCAAGTTGCTGGAGAAGATTTCATTGAGACATATGCTCCCGTTGCAAAAATGGTCAGTGTTCGTGTTTTTCTTTCAGTAGCGGCTGCTAAAGGGTGGCATCTTCATCAAATGGATGTCCACAATGCTTTTCTTAACGGAGACTTGAATGAAGAAGTTTATATGCGTATTCCTCAAGGCTTTGATAAAGCTCATGAACACAAGGTGTGCCGCTTGCAACGCTCATTATACGGCCTTCGTCAATCTCCTTGCAATTGGTTTGCTAAGTTGAGTGTTTCCCTCTTACAATATGGCTTTATTCAATCTCAAGCCGATCATACCTTATTCACCTTTAGCAGTGGGTCAACGTTCCTCGCTTTGTTAGTTTATGTGGATGATATTGTTTTAGCAGGGAACGATTCTGATGCTTGTGCCAAAGTGAAAGCTTATCTTAACAGGTGTTTTAAAATTAAAGATTTGGGTGTTCTGAAATATTTCTTAGGCATTGAAATTGCCCGTAACAAAGATGGAATTTTCTTGTGTCAACGGAAATATGCTTTGGATATACTTGAGGATACTGGTTTGACGAATTGTAAACCGGTCTCTTTCCCTTTGGAACAAAATCATCGTTTGGCTCTGGTTGATGGCCCTGCTTATATTGATCCAGCTCGATATAGGAGGATAGTTGGAAAATTGGTCTATCTCACTATCACTCGACCTGATCTGACTTATGCTGTTCATATACTTTCTCAATTTCTGCAAGCACCAAAAGAGGCTCATTATGAAGCTGCCATCCGAGTTCTCCGGTACATTAAGACAAATCCGGGTCAAGGCATTTTTCTCTCCTCTCACAGTGATCTTCAGATACATGCTTTTTGTGATTCTGATTGGGCGAGTTGTCCTTTAACTCGACGCTCTATTTCTGGTTTCTTTATTATGCTTGGTTCCTCCCCTATATCGTGGAAGACAAAGAAACAGTTAACTGTATCCCGTTCTTCCGCCGAAGCTGAGTATCGCTCTATGGCTGCTGCAACAGCTGAATTGGTCTGGTTGAAATCTTTCCTTGCTTCGTTAAAAATACAGCACAATGCGCCTATGGAACTATGCTGTGATAATCAATCAGCCATACACATTGCAGCAAATCCGGTATTTCATGAACGAACCAAGCACATTGAAATTGATTGTCATTTTGTGCGAGAACAATTACTGGCCAAAACAATTCGAACTACTTTTGTTCGTTCTCACATGCAGCTAGCAGATATCTTTACCAAGGCTCTTGGTCAAGCCTCCTTCCTTGCTTTTCTTCCCAAGTTGGGCATTTCGAATCTACATGCTCCAACTTGAGGGGGAGTGTTGGAATAAGAATATTCCCCATATTGTTACATTGTTAAGATTTGCTGTATATAGTTGTTAGGTTTCGTAGTCTATCTATTTTGTTAGTTTGTTAGCTACTTAGGAATAGATTAGGATTTGGTTGTTACGTATAGTCTATCTATTTTGTTAGTTTGTTAGCTATTAGGATTTGGTTGTTATGTAGAATATGGGTTGTTAAACTCATCATCTTATATTTATAGCTACTGTGTGTACAGCTCAAAAACAAGCAATTCAATACAAAGTTTACAGTTTATCAAATTTTATATAAAATTCTCTTATATTTAATAAAGCTATTACAATTAAGGGGTTTACATCTATCATGTCACATGATACCAACAACTTTCCTACACACACAATATTTTGTGGGACCCACACTTTTTAAAGCAAAAAAATAAAATAAAAACTAATGCACACAAAACGAATCTCTATAACATTACACAATCATTTTTCCTACAACATAACTCTTATAAAACCCTACAATTAATGCTAAAATGATATAATGAATCATGGTAAGTGTTTTATCGTCGAGAGAAATGATATTACATATGTACATAAACTTCTTGAAGAAACTTTTCACATGATATAAAAAGAGACCATTATGAGATGAAAAGAGAGAGAAAGAACGGATGAGATCATATCTGTTATGAGAACAGATTTGAACTTTTACATAAGTTTGAGAGAAATACTAATTAATTTTTGAATATCTCTTTATTTTATATCCCTCTTTCTCGGTAAACGTGAAGATTAAAAAAAAATATATGATATTTTCTTATTGTATAGCTCTTCTTCGGGTGAATACACACCGGTCCAGGAGTAAGAAAAATAGGGTGGGATTGAGATGGGAGAAAAAGAGAAAAAATTGAGGAAAGATGAGAGAAAAAAAAAATTAATACACGTGTCAACTATTGAATGGAAGGACCACGATGATCATGGAACATAGTAAAAATTTCTCTCTTCTTCAATCCTCTATGTTGGTTCACAGTGGCATATTTTTCATAGGAGGTGTCACGCCAAAAAAATAAATAACGATTGCAGATGAAATTTTCCACCTGGGTGTGACTAACTTATTACATGATTTGAAATCTCTTCAAACACTTTTATATTAGGTTTTTATAAGAGTTATGTCGTAGAAAAATTGATTGTGTAATGTTATAGAGATTTTTTTTAAGTACCTTATTTTTTTTTATTTTTTTCAAAAAATGTGGGCCTCATAAAATATTGTGTGTGCAGAAAACTTTTTTATGTCATATTAAATGATGAATGCAAACCCTTTATGTTATATATAACTTACTCCAAAACCAATGCATATTTTTTTTTTTAATTTTTTTTGGTTATTAATTAAATCTTCACTAAAATCCTAGGCATTTTTATTAGATTTCAAATTCCTCTTATTTCGACCGAATTTGATTCCCAATAAGAATTTAAATGCCCGTACATTATCACCTCTTTTCTTTTTTTTCATATGAACTTGGTCGTTTCATTAGCAAGCAATAATTAGTCTGAAAACAAAGGAATACAATTCACGAACTTGACCATGTAATCCAAAAAACATCGAAAAAAATGTAGCTATCACCAATTCCCCAAGTGAAAAATAGGCATAAGGAAAGAGCAATAGATTGGACCAAGTCACAAATATCAAACGGTCCGTCAAATATAACTAGTCATCCATGCATAAAATCAAATAAATCATTTTTTTTTGGTATAAAAATAAATCATTTTCATTCCAATGGAAGATTTCAGAGATTGCCATTTGTAATTATGATTAAATGACCATTTGTAATTATGACTAAATGACCATTTGTAACTAAGATAAAGTTGTGTTTAAATTCAAATTGACATTTATAACTAGGATTAAATAGCCATTTATTTATACACTATTTAATTTCAACTTCACATAAATTATCACGAATTCTTCTACTTTTAGTTTTAATAAGATATTTAATACGAAGGTGTCTATTTTTTGTCACAGAATAAATAGATCCCTAAATTTTAGATGGGAGAGGTTATACTTATTATCTACTTTTCTTATTACTTGTTACTACCAAATCTTAACCGGTCATTTTCGTCAATCTAACGGTTGTAATATATAGGATCATATTTATTTATTAATTACTAATTTGCAATAAATTATAACCGTTAGATTGATGAAAATCAACGGTTAAAATTTGATAGTAACAAGTAGTAAAAAAATTAGATAGTAAGTATAACTTTTCCTTTTTTAGATATACAAAATAATCTAATAATCTGTTAGAAGAGGTTTATTTCTTTTGTATAATGATCGATACAATAAATTGGTCGGATTCTCCATTTCTAATTAGGGGTTTACTATTCTTATGCAAGAGAAGACAACTTGTCTTATGTTGAGACAAACAATATAGGACTCCTTTTTATAAGAAAAAGAAGAAAAGAAAAAAACCTAAACGGCCTACCATTTTGTTAGTACACGGGAGAAACTTATCTTATCTTATGTAACTGAAGAAAATGTTTTCCTTATAATTATGAAAATATAGTGATTGTTTCCTTTTATTCTAATAATATTTAAGATAAGATTGGGAGCAATATTTGGATCAACAGATCCTCCATTGATTTGATTAATATCTTCAACAACCATGTTCAATTTTTTTTTTTTTTTTTTTTTGTATAACGGCCTGGAGGGTATCTTCATTCAATCTCCTCTGGTCACCTTGTCTTCGGAGTATGGCTCGAAAGCTATCCCTCATTGGAACAATGAGTGCATTGAGCTTTGCTACCGGATGAAGGATGCGACTAATCCCCTTTCGAGGAGAGAGACACATCTTTTAGTATAAATATTTGGCATTTTTTTTATATAAACAAATCTTGATATAAAACAATGGGGCAAGTTATATTTACAAACTTTTTTGTTTACAAATTCTTACAAACTACACTATATCCTCCCTGGAGAATACAAACTTTTGCAAATTACACTATGTTCTCCCGGGAGAATATAGTGTAATTTGTAAAAAAATTCCAAAAAGTTTGTAAACGGATACTGTCCCTAAAACAATAATTTTCACTCTACATTTCTTGTTAACAAGGACGCCTAACCCCAAGAGATAAATTCTACGCTTATATTAATTATGAAGAAATTATTGTTTAACCGAGTAAATTGATAGATTGCATAAAGCTAGCAATTTGTTATAATTAATTGATTTTTAGCATAGAAAATCGATCAATACAAGATGTATGAAAATACTTAGCTTAGCGTTCATTAAAATTAAAAATATATTCTTCTCTTTTTACCAAAAAAAAATAATATTATTCTCTCAAATAGATTTATTTATACATTAATTTTCAACAACACATGAGTTGCCACGAATTATATTAGTACAGAAGTGTATAATTTCAATTATAGAAGAAATAGTTTTCTAATTTTTAAAATAAGTAATTTTTATAATATGAGTTGATGATGTGATTTCTTAACCTTAATTATCTACCGATATTGGCCACGACTCAAGTAAATTAAGCTCTCTAGTTGGACGAGGGGTGGAGGTGAACCTGTAAGGATTTTATTTGTCTAGTATAATTTTATTTGTTCTTTTGATTCTTTGAATCGATTGACGTATAATATTTTTCTTTTTTTTATCCCTTTTCTTTCTATACATGAGAATCATGAATATCTTGTTGCACTTCAGATGCCTTCCATATCTCACACTATTATTGACATTATTAAAGTTCGTTAAAAGAGACTTGTCGGCTTTTTATTTTCTTGGTTTTAATTAAACAAACTTTAGACCAAAACAAACTTGCGAATTGTTGGATCCCCTTCTGATGTGAAAAATCACATGATATGGTAAAGTGAGAAATCATAACCATACAATAGTGGATCAATGGTAATAAAAGAGTAGAGAGAAAAAATAATAAAATAGGTAGTTACAAAATCATAATCATTGATTTAACTTTGTACGGTTGTGATCTTCTCACACCACCCTGTCATGAGAATCCATTTCCCCAATTGTTATTTAAACTTCATCAAACACTTGAATTTGGCCTAGACAGAATCCCAAGCGATAAACTAATAGTATCGATATTTTGAATCTGCGAATAAATATTTTAATACATATACGTATGTATGCTATATAGATTTTTTTTTTGGTCCAATCTTTTTAAAAGGTCAACTCCTCAACCAAGTATTGTAGAGACTATTAATTACAAAAGGAGAACTAATTAATATTTGATGTACAATGTGAAAGTCATATGGGCTCAACGAATTATTTTGTTAATTAGAGCTATTTCCAGTCATTTTCTAGGAAGCTAACTAAGCCTTGAAGCGAGAACATGACATATAAAGGGTATTTAATTTAATGCTCTTCTTAATTGCACCGTTTATGATAAGGATTTTTTTTTTTTTTTGGTAGATATGATAAGGAATTTTGACTTCTTATATATTAAGATATATTCAAATTTGAAAAATCTCCATAATTAATACCCTGTGAACTGGCATGGCAACTTGCTAGCAACCAAGGGAGAATTAGTCACAAATATTGTACCTCGTTGCAGCGGATATTAGTGACTATGACTAATTCTCACACAACCAAATGTCCTATAAATTGATGAGGATTCAGAGCTCTATCTCCATCATCTTCATATAATCATTTTCATTCTCTTTCTTATTAATAATTCTTTCTTTCTCTCGACGATATATTTAAGTTAAAGTATATATTCAATTAGTTGTAATTAATCTTCGAATTAAGCAACACGTACTATATTCATGGCT
Source organism: Gastrolobium villosum (assembly GCA_032173675.1). NCBI lineage: Eukaryota > Viridiplantae > Streptophyta > Magnoliopsida > Fabales > Fabaceae > Gastrolobium > Gastrolobium villosum. The sequence goes on from JAVKPL010009871.1 coordinate 16,544, forward strand.
TATGGAATTTCAAGTATAGCTAGTTTTGCTGTCACATTGGTGCTGTTAGGCACAATATGTGATGCACAATTGTCATCTACATTTTATGAGAGTACATGTCCGAATGCACTCAGCACCATAAGAACTGTTATTCGTACTGCAATATCTAAGGAACACCGTATGGCTGCATCTCTCATTCGACTTCATTTTCATGATTGCTTTGTTCAGGTACATTAGTTTTGACTCATTAATGATTTTATTAATCTTAATTAAGACCTTGTTAATTAATTTTGTAGCTAGAAGAATCATAAACAATTGTGTGTATTGATCACTTGCAGGGTTGTGATGCATCAATTTTGCTTGATGATAGCTCCTCTATCGAGAGTGAAAAGACTGCACTTCCTAATAATAACTCAATAAGGGGATATGGCATCATTGATCAAGCTAAAGCTGAGGTTGAGAAGGTGTGCCCTGAAGTTGTGTCATGTGCAGATATTGTAGCAGTAGCAGCACGTGATGCATCATTCGCTGTAAGTTTCCTTAGTAATTTGTGTATGCATGATATGCTTGATAGTTATAACTTACGCGTCAGGATTATTTTACACCATTGTAAGTTACACTCTCAATCTTGTCCGTTGGTCATACTTATATCTAAGGGCTCTAGTTTTTTAGTAATGTGAGCAATTAGATACAAGTGGATTAATGATCAAGATTGAGTGTTAGACTTCTAATTCTTACTGATCCTGCCCCATAACTTAATTAGATGCATGCAAATTAAATCATATATTGTAATTAATTATTGACTCATGCATTTTATTTTATTTTTGTTGATCAGGTGGGGGGTCCGTCATGGACTGTGAAGCTTGGACGGAGAGATTCTACCACTGCAAGCAAAAGTTTGGCTAATAGTGACCTTCCACTTTTCACAGATGATCTTCAAACTCTTATCTCTCGTTTCAGTAACAAAGGGCTCAGTGCCAGAGAAATGGTTACCCTATCTGGTAATTTATTAATCACATTGCTAGCTAGCATCCTTGATCATGCATGCCTCACAAGTTTTAAAAACATTAAGTTATTTTATGTATTCATAAATCTTAATTTACCACCAAACAGTGGATCAACTGGTAAAGGGTTGTTCCAGCTTAACCACCATGCATTAAGCAGGAAACGCAAATATTTTGTGTTAAGAGAATTGAAGCAAATATTTTGTGTTATGGTATATATGCAGGTGCACACACAATAGGACAAGCTCAATGCTTCACATTTCGTGGTAGGATATACAACAATGGAAGCAGTGACATAGATGCTGGATTTGCTAGCACTCGTCAACGTGGCTGTCCATCCCTCAGCAACCCTGGTAATGATAAGAAGTTGGCAGCACTAGATTTGGTCACGCCAAGTTCTTTTGACAACAACTACTTCAAGAATTTAATTAAGAAGAAGGGTCTTCTTCAATCAGATCAAGTTCTGTTCAGTGGAGGATCTACAGATACTATTGTTTCGGAATATAGCAAAAATCCTACAACCTTTAAGTCGGACTTTGCTGCTGCCATGATAAAGATGGGAGATATTGAACCATTAACAGGGTCAGCTGGCATGATAAGAAAGATTTGCAGCTCTATAAACTAAGTTAAATTGCCATTATTGCCTTTATGTCTATTCTCTTTAAAGGGTTCAATTGTATTCTTATTAATTCATTCAATTGTATTTGTATGTAGTCTCTATTTCATTGATCGATCAAGGAATTGTCACGCTGGTTTTATTTTATCAATAAATGTAAATTCTTTTAAGAAAATTCTTTTATCCCACCATGTAATTAATTATCACCCATTCCCCAAGGAAAAAATAGGAGCAATAGATTGAAACAACTCACAAAAACGAAATGGCCAATTTTTAACCAGTCATCCAACATCAAATAAATCATTTTCATCCTTGGAAAATTATCAAGATCTATAGTCACATCCCATTCAACTATTGGATATCATAGACATTTCTAAGAGAGGAATGTTTGCATATTAAGTGGCGGATCCAGAAAAAAAAAAAAAATTCATGTCCGCACATTAAGTGGCGGGGTTCGCTGCCCCCGAAATTTTTTTATATATAACTTTCATATGGAGGAGTTGACTTATCAATGTAGGAAAAATATATAGGATGAATAGCAATTCTAGGCAGATAGAAACATAAACTAGTAAAAAATGATGTATAAACTAAGGGAAAAATGTGTGTCATTTTAGAGGATGTAAAATTATATCATTTTAAGTGAGAGAAAGAGATAGATTATGGGGAGAGAGTGGACAAAAAAAGTGTGAGTTCCACCTTTTTGTATGAGTGAAATGACACAAGTTGTGTCATTTTAAAAGATAAACATTTTTCCCATAAATTAAATGTTATTAGGGAAATAAGTATGACCGTGAAGCTATGTCCAATGATTGTTGAGTTGAGCTATGTCCAATGATTGTTGAGTTGAGCGATTGAAGTATGTAAACCCAGAAAATCAAGTCATCCTATCTCTTCAGTTATTACATGAAAAACAGTATTATGCCATAAAAATTACTGACATTTAATCTCAACACAAAAAAGATATTTAACATCTGCTTTGCAAAACTATCAGTTACTAATATAAATATTGAATCAAGAGATAAATAAGGACATACAACAAATAAAAAAAGGGTTTATCATCTATCATTTAACATGACCACAAAAAATTTCCTACACTCACAACATTTTGTGGGGCCCGCAGCAAAAAAACACTCTGCATGCAAAATGAATCTCTATAACATAACACAATCACTTTTCCTACAACATAACTCTTATAAAACCCATAAAAAAACCTAAAATCTAAACTTTATGTCCCCAAGTGCAGACATGTGCCCCTAAGTGGGTTCGCCGGTGCCTACAGGTGATAGTAATTATTAGTTGCAAATTTAGGAAATAATCGAACTAAACCCTTCAAACATAAAACAAAGAACACGAGGAAAATAAAATAGCTTGCCTACTGATAATAGTTTAATTTGCATATTTTATCCAGACACAGACAAATAGAGGCAAAATCAATGATGCATAGACACTGACACGGGACACGGGACACGACACGACATGCCGACACTTTAATTCTAAAAAATGACATATTTCGACACGTTTTGATATTAAATAATATTTTTAATATGGGAAAAATGTTTCTGCAGTTACTGCACATAAGATATCTGTATTTTTTTTCAAAAACGACGCCGTTTTGGTATTTAAATCTTAAAAAATTATAAATATAAAGACTATTATAACAATGAATAAATTAAAATTACAAAAATACCATGATTTCTGGCCTAAAATGACGTCGTATTGAACTTACCGCAGATAACTTATCTGCAGTAACTGCAGAAAAATTTAATACATATAACAATTCATAATAAGTCATATAACCAATCAAATATTCAAATTTTATAACATAAATATAAAAAAAAATTGTACCTTGTTAATTTTTCATGTCATATTTCACCAGAGAAAAAAAATTGATTTATAAATGATTTTTTTTTTATTTTTAGTTAATAAAAAAAAACGTGTCGGAGCGTGTCAGAACGTTAACCACGTGTCCGAAAAAGTTGACTGCATGTCGGAAAAACGTGTCGGAGTGTGTCGGAGAGTTGACCACGTGTCCCAAAATATTGACCGCGTGTCGGACACGTGTCCGAACTGTTGGAATTAATGAGAGAATTAATGTACAATGATCCATTGGTTATGAATAAGAAGTGAGTTAATAAAGACAAGAGAAAAAGGGAAGATGAAGAGTTGTGTGGGTTTTTAACAAGTCCCACATTGGACAATTAGTAGGAAGTGAGAGAGTATATAAGCTCTCACCTCCATCTCTTTAATTGGCCCTTGGGTCACTACATGTTTTATGTAGGGGGAGGAGATAGGTGGGCTTTGGTTCACCACCACACGCGCGTGCGCTGCCATCCGTCCGGCCGGCTCGGTTCGACTCGGTTGTGTGTATTAAAAATAATTTTTTATTAAATTATTTTTAATATTTTTGTCCAAACGTTGCTTCCCTCCAAAATTCAAACCTACCCACCGGTTCTTCCTTTTCGCGAACCGGTCAAAGGTAGTGTCTGCTCGCCGAACCAGTCACCGGTTGTACCTGTTCGTCGGAACGGTCACCGGTCACACCCGTTCGCCGCCGGCGACTGTTCATCTTGACCGGTCAATGTCTATAAATAGACACTGACACATTCAGAAATCCTATCCGATTTTTCTGCACTTAAACTCTGCCGGAATTTTTGTCCTTCCGGTACCGCATACTGTTGTTCATCCTCCGGTGTGAATTTGTAAGAACCCGCACCGTTAATTAAGGTAATTAGTGAATTAATTATGATAATTAGGAAATAATTCCATAATCGACCCTAATAATTATTATGAGACTTTAATAATTACAATTAGTGGGTAAGAATGCTGAAAGTCGCTTTTCGGAAGAAAAGCGCAGATACCGGTTCTGCTACTCGGTATAAATGCGTACCGGAAAAGTATCCCGGAAAATTATAAAGAATGCATGATAATTACTAGAATATTATGTAGGACTTGTAAAACAAGTTTCAAGTCAAAATGACGTAATCTGATGCCAGAACTGATACTGGCTATGGAAAAGCGCGTACCGGAAAGGTGCTCCGAAAAATAAAATAAAAATATGACAAATCTTAGAAAAATGCGTAGGTCTAGATTCCAAAGTTTGAGATCAAGATCTTTTACTTTGCTATTAAGGCTAATACTGCGTGTGAGTGGCCTTGTGCCTATAAATAGACCCATTTGGCACATAACCCTAGACATTCTAAAATTTTCTACGTAGGGTGGCTGCTGCCTTGTGAGGGAAAACACTGTTCATGGCTTCTCTTCTCCTTTCTTGAGGTTGAAGCCATTCCCTTCACATTCTCCTTCTTGTAAACACTTGTGAGTGGCTTTGTGAGTGTGAGAGGTGGTATTTACTGAGTGTTGAGTTGCTGGTTGAGAGGTTTTTGGTTCTGAGTTTGAGAGTTGGAAGGAGAGCCATCTTGTTCTTGAGTTGTGAAGCCTCAAAGAGCTTCCTTGGTGTTGAAAGGGCCAAGCTTTGCTCCATTTTCGTACACCTTGGTGTGGCCTGAGTTGAGGAGTTTGTGGAGAGCTCCAAGAGCTTCATACCTCTATCCATTTCTGTCTTAAGCCTTGGGGTAAGTTATCTCACCATGATCATGAGTTTATCTTGCTTAAAGGTGGTGTCTTGGCATGTAAAAGGTTAAAATGAAGTAACCAACACATAAGTGAACTCATTTATGCTTAAAGATGCATGTTTTAACGTGTACATGTGTTAAAAGTTGGATCTTTGGGATGGATATTCACGAAATGCAGAAACTGCATTCTGTCGTGAGATATCCGGATATTTGTCGAACAGATATCCGGATATCAGTATCCAGATATGGTATCCGGATATTGATATCCGGATATGGGATCTGGGTATCCGGATATGACATTTCCGGATATGTCCAGTGTGATATCCGGATATGGCATATCCGGATATGCCCCTTTTGATATCTGGATATCCTGGGTTCTGCGCAGACAGTAGCTGTACTGTATGAACAGTAAGCTATTGGGTGTGTGTGGACCCTAGTTTAAGGAAGTTGAAGTTCTGTAATTAATGAACTAAGTCAGAATCATATGGTTAAGGGCTTGTATTTGTATGTAGTCGATTCTCTTCAACGGGTTGATTAATTGTATTCTTATTAATTCATTCAATTGTATTTGTATGTAGTCTCTATTTCATTGATCGATCAAGGAATTGTCACGCTGGTTTTATTTTTTCAATAAATGTAAATTCTTTTAAGAAAATACAAGCTGTCACAATATTTTGGATGAAAAACACAAACATGCATGAGCAAAATAAAATATACCTTATTAGAGATATGCATAGGACACATGAGATTATACAATAAATCCCCATGCTATGCTATCTGATTTGGAGGAAAGAACAGGAAATACAATCAATGGTTGAAATTTTTTATGAAAAGAAATCTGCCATGGAATGTCCTTCTGCACTAAAGAATTAGTTGGGGTACTGTTTCAGAATTAGTTGCTATTGAATGTTTTATCCTATCTCCTTCAACACATAAATCTTTGGTGCTAGTATTGTACCAAAAATTTAGTACATCATATTAATAGAAATATTATATATCAGTTAAAGTTTTTTTTCTCTGGCAAAATTTTTCTCTCTCCTATGATATGTAATGCTTCTATTGATGGGATGCACTGAATCTTGGTGCAACAGTAGCACCAAACATTTATTCCTTCAACAGCTGAATTTGTTTTATCCTATCTGATTTGGAGGAAAGAATAGGAAATACAATCAACGGTTGAAATTTTTTTTGAAAAGAAATCTGCCATTTAATGTCCTTCTGCACTAACAACTCAGCCAGATGCTATGCTAACTTATGCTGTGTTTCTTTTGTTGCCAAATACGTCCAATCCCATCGAACTCTTCAGTCTTCACATGATTAAGCATAAAATTGATCAAACAGACACCTATCATATAACACAATGTAGTTAGTTCTGTTAATAGTTAAACGGTTTTTTGAGGATGGGATAATGTTACTTATATTAAATCAGATGGCACAACCAAAAATAAAAAATAAAAAATCTGTTAGTAATTAAAGTTCTAATAAGGCTTTGTTAATTACTTGTGTAATGGTACCTTTTGCCAGAGTTCTCCAAATAACATATGTTAGAGGGATATAAAATAAATGTGATAGGATATTGTAACAACCAAATAATGTTATTACCAATGTTACTATCATATTTTAACCGTTGATTTCCGTCAATCAACGGTTATCATTTATTCCGAATTAATAATTAATTAATGAGTTTGATTTGAAAAATGATAACCGTTGATTGGCGGAAATCAACGATTAAGATGTGGTAGTAACATTATTTGATTGTCACAATATCCTATCCCAAAATTAAAAATCATTGATGGATTTTCGTTTAACAATTTAAAATTTTAGTCACGTGGGATGTCATATCATATCATCTAAACAATATCAAAATATTTTAAATGGTCGAGGACTATTCAAACAAATCATGATCCCTCTCACATCAAATGATTATTTTATCCCTGATTTTTTATTTATCAAAATCTCCATTTTACCCCCGTCATATAACATAAGGGCTAGGTGGTCCTCGACCATGGAAAGAGATCTTATTGTAAATATTAGGTCTTTTATTATTTAGGTCTTTTATTATTATTTGTTGTAATGGGCCAAACCCATTAGGTCAAGTATTAGGTCAAGAATTAGGGTTTTCATTCTCTAAATAGAGACCTCTTTGTACAAATTAAACACACAAGTTAATAATATTTTCTGATTACCCTTTTCAAGTTGGTATCAGAGCTCTCGATCCTGAGGGCTCTGCTTCTGTGCTTATTGTCTTTAGAACAAAAACCTTTTATTCTTTTCGTCTCTCGCTGCCATCAGCCGCCACCGGAAAAATTTTCCGGGGACCTCTTGGACCGAGAAGATCTCTGTTACACTGGACCTCTGTTACTGTTCATCGACCTCTGTTACTATTCATCGCGTTTCAACAAGACAACATTTGTTCATCGCGTTTGGACCTTTTTCTCGGCGTCTTTTCAACTCTGATCACACCCAGATAGAACCGCGCTCGCCGGACGACGTTGTTCCAGAAATCTCCGCCCAGACGGCCGCCACACGCGCCTCCCCTTCATCCGCGCGTGAAGCTCACGCGCAGCCAGTCTCACCTGCGCGTGGAGGCGCGTGTGACCATATTTTCGGATCAGACCACCGCCATTTTGATCGTCCCCTCATCCTCTTTCTGATGTGTGCTCTCCTCTCAGATCGGACGTCGTTTGGTATTTATTTGTGATTTTTTGGCTTCTTTGACTATTTTTTGTGCAGCATGGCCTCTTCCGACACTGAAACTGAATCAACCCTTACCAACAAAACTACAAATTCTTCTACACAGTCTGTGGTGACCCCTCTTGGTCACAATGATCTTCCAAGTCTACATCAGAGTTATCGACTCGATGGACCAAATTATTTGTCGTGGTCTCAGCTTATTCGTACTACCATCAAGAGTCGCAATAAGATTGCTCATCTTGATGGCCCTGCTCCTACTGCCACTGATCCTGGTTTTGCTGTCTGGGATAATGAGGATTCTCTTATCATGACTTGGTTGTGGAATTCGATGACTCCTGAAGTGGGTCATCACTGTATGATTTTATCTTCTGCTATGGAGATTTGGGAAACTGTCTGTTCAACCTACTATTTGAAACAGGATATGGCTGCGCGTTATGAATTACGCAATAAATTTTTTTCTACTAAACAAAATTCTTTATCTGTGACTGCTTACTATGGTACTTTGAAGGAGTTATGGACTGAACTTGATCAATTTTAGAGTTTGAAGATGCAATGTACTGCAGATGTTACTGCTTTAGCCAAGGAGGTGGAAAATAAGCGTATTTTTGATTTTCTTGCGGGTTTGAGTTCCGAGTATGATCCTATTCGGGTTCAAATACTTGGCAAAGAGACTTTTCCATCCCTTTCTGCTTTTTCAATATTGTTCGAGGGGAGGAGACTCGTCGGGGAGTTATGATGAACTCTGATAAATCTGCCATGCTGTCATCACATGATGGTGCTGTTTCTAAACCCACTGATGGGTCTGCTATGATTTCAACAAAAAGGGATGGTTCTTCTCAAAGGAATTCCTTTGGAAAATTTTCTGATGGTGCATCTTCTAGACCTAAGAAAGATGATAGCAAAGATGATCGCTGGTGTTCTTATTGTAAAAGAACGGGTCATATCAAGGATCTATGCTTTCGCCTCCATGAAAAACAAACGATCTTAGACAAAATGGCAAGGATGCGTGGTCAAGCACATTTTACTTCATCTGAAATATCTCATGCACCTAATGAGACCCAACCTAGTTCCGTCAAGATGAGTTGGAATGGCTCCGCACCATTTTTGATTCTCTAAGTAAGCCATATGATACTAGTGCTTTGGCTATGACTGGTATGAGCTCCAAACCTTATTCTTTTCTTTCTTCATGTACTGATTTTAAACATTCTTGGGTTGTTGATTCTGGTGCTACTGATCATATGACTTGTTGTGCTGACCCCTTTACTTCTTATCATCCTACTGTTGGAACTCATACAATAGCTGTAGCTGATGGTTCACATACGTCAGTTGCTGGTTTTGGTAACATAAACTTACAGCAGTCCTTACATCTTAAAGATGCTCTTCATGTTCCTAAACTCTCCACGAATATTCTTCCTATTCATAAAATTACAAAAGATTTGAATTGTACTGTAGCCTTTTTCCCTACCCATTGTGTTCTTCAGGATCTCGCCACGGGGAAGACGATTGGTAGTGCTAAAGAGTAAGGTGGGCTGTACTATCTGGTGTCACAATCTCTTGCAAATAAAGTATCAGATCGCATCTTACTGTCTCATGATCTCGCGTTTTTTCAGGGTAGGTAGACAGATAATCCACCTCGATATGATGGTTCATAAAGAAGTTATCCAATTTATAAAATTGAAAATACAAATATCATATCAGTATTAATTATTTATTACCTTTATATTCTTTAATTATATTTATAAAATTTTAATACAATTTGATTTTTATGACCCATTAAGATAAAAATAGGTATTAGAGAGACAAATTTATTAGATAAATATATACAAAAATATATATGAATTTATGTCAAGAAATATTTATGTAACTCAACACAAATTCATGAATAAATTTAATGATATAAAAATATATAATTTGGTTAATATTACCTACACACCTTTAAAATGAGAAGCAAATATATAGTGGTCCCGACTCATGTGAGCTGTCCAAAGAAAAAAAGGAGAAGAGAGAAGAGAGAACGAGGAAGAAGAAAGAGAGAAAAGGACAAGATCCATGACCTATTCATAGATATGTGGGGTATATGAAACTTAATAATTTGCTAGAAAAAAAACACTTTTTATGACGATTAACATATCCTTTCTATTTTTTCTTTTCTATGTGAATGATTTCTTATAATGTTTTAAATTTTTATGTACAAATATAAAAAGAAGTGTTGTACTACTAGTCTACTACTATGATGCACGGACACGGACACGGGACACGGGACACGACACGACACGCCGACACGTTAATTTTAAAAAATATCATATTTGGACACATTGGGACACGTTTTGATATTAAATAAAATCTTTAACATATATAATATAATTTATATTTAATACATATAAGAGTCTATGATAAGTCATATAACTAATCAAATATTTAAATTTCATAATGTAAATAAAAATAAAAATAATTTTTTGTATTTTGTTAATTTTTCATATCATATTTCATAATAGAAAAAAATTAATTTATAAATTATTTTTTTATTTAGTTAATAAAATAAAATTAAGATTAAAAAAAAAGTGTTCCAGCGTGTCCGAACGTTGACCGCGTGTCAGAACGTTGACCGCGTGTCAGAAAAGGTTGAATGCATGTCCGAAAAACATGTCGGAGAGTTGACCGCGTGTCTCCAAATGTTGATCGCGTGTCGGAACGTGTCCGTGTCGGACACATGTCCGACGCGTAAATTTTGAAAAAAATCATGTGTCCGTGCTAGGTACACTACCACTACCTCAAGGAATTAGGTGAATACATGGCCACAAATTACTGATTGGTTGGTAGGCGCGGCGGTTTTTAAACTTCGGTAAAAATGTTTATTCTTTTAAATGACATAATTTATATTCTTTCATTTTCACAAAGAGGTGGGACCCACATCTTTAACTTTTTTTATCAACTCTCTCTTCTTCTTTATCTATCTCTTTCTCTCTCTTAAAAGGATACAACTTTACATCTTTAAAATGATACACACTTTTCCTCAAAACTTTTTATGGCGATATTTGTGACTGGTGACCGTAATTCCAAGAAAAGTTTCATGCACAACTTATTAAAGCAGTTTCTTACCTCCTATGTTAATATTCTTTGCTTACATAAATTGTTAGGTGAACTTCTCTTTTTACTGCAAAGTTTTATATAAAATTCTCTTAATATTTAATAAAGCTATTACAATTAATGCTAAAATGATATAATGAATCATGGTAAGTGTTTTATCGTCGAGAAAAATGATATTATATATGTACATAAACTTCTTAAAGAAACTTTTCACATGGTATAAAAAGAGACCATTATGAGATGAAAAGAGAGAGAAAGAACGGATGAGATCATATCTGTTATGAGAACAGATTTGAACTTTTACATAAGTTTGAGAGAAATACTAATTAATTTTTGAATATCTCTTTATTTTATATCCCTCTTTCTCAGTAAAAGTGAAGATTAAAAAAATATATATGATATTTTCTTATTGTATAGCTCTTCTTCAATCCTCTATGTTGGTTCACAGTGGCATATTTTTCATAGGGTCACGCGAAAAAAATAAATAACGATTGCAGATGAAATTTTCCACCTGGGTGTAACTTATTACATGATTTGACATCTCTTCAAACACTTTTATATTAGGTTTTTATAAGAGTTGTGTTGTAGGAAAATTGATTGTGTAATGTTATAGAGATTCATTTTACGTGCCTTAATTTTTTTTCTTAAAAAAATGTGGGCCCCACAAAATATTATGTATGTAAAAAAAATTTTTGTGTCATGTTAAATGATGAATGCAAATCCCTTTATATTATATAGTTACTCCAAAACCAATGCATATATATTTTTTTTAATTTTTTTTTGGTTATTAATTAAGTCTTCACTAAAATCCTAAGCATTAATCTTTATTAGATTTCAAATTCCTCTTATTTCGACCGAATTTGATTCCCAATAAGAATTTAAATGCCCGTACATTATCACCTCTTTTCTTTTTTTCATATGAACTTGGTCGTTTCATTAGCAAGCAATAATTAGTCTGAAAACAAAGGAATACAATTCACGAACTTGACCATGTAATCCAAAAAACATCGAAAAAAATGTAGCTATCACCAATTCCCCAAGTGAAAAATAGGCATAAGGAAAGAGCAATAGATTGGACCAAGTCACAAATATCAAACGGTCCGTCAAATATAACTAGTCATCCATGCATAACATCAAATAAATCATTTTCATTCCAATGGAAGATTTCAGAGATTGCCATTTGTAATTAGGATTAAATGACCATTTGTAATTACGATTAAATGACCATTTGTAATTAGGACTAAATGATCATTTGTAACTAAGACAAAGTTTTGTTTAAATTCAAATTGACATTTATAACTAGGATTAAATAGCCATTTATTTATACACTATTTAATTTCAACTTCACATAAATTATCACGAATTCTTCTATTTTTAGTTTTAATAAGATATTTAATAGGAAGGTGTCTATTTTTTGTCACAGAATAAATAGTTCCCTAATTTTTAGACATACGAAATAATCTAATAATCTGTTAGGAGATGTTTATTTCTTTTGTATAATGATCGATACAATAAATTGGCCAGATTCTCCCATTTATAATTAGGGGTTTACTAATCTTATGGAACAGAAGACAACTTGTCTTATGTTGAGACAAACGATGTAGGACCCCTTTTTATAAGAAAAAGAAGAAAAGAAAAGAAACCTAAAGGGCCTATCATTTTGTTAGTACACGAGAGAGACTTATCTTATCTTACGTAACTAGAGAAAATGTTTTCCCTTATAATTATGAAAATATAGTGATTGTTTCCTTTTATTCTATTAATATTTAAGATAAGATTGGGAGCAATATTTGGATCAACAGATCCTCCATTGATTTGATTAATATCTTCAACAACCATGTTCAATTTTTTTTTTTTTTTTTTTTGTATAATGGTCTGGAGGGTATCTCCATTCAATCTCCTCTGGTCACCTTGTTTTCGGAGTATGGCCTGAAAGCTATCCCTCATTAGAACAGTGGGTGCATTGAGTTTCGCTACCAGAGGAAGGATGTGACTAATACCCCTTCGAGGAGAGAGACACATCTTTTAGTATAAATATTTGGCATTTTTTTTATATAAACAAATCTTGATATAAAACAATAATTTTCATTCTACATTTCTTGTTAACAAGGATGCCTAACCCCAAGAGATAAATTCTACGCTTATATTAATTATGAAGAAATTATTGTTTAACCGAGTAAATTGATAGATTGCATAAAGCTAGCAATTTGTTATAATTAATTGATTTTTAGCATAGAAAATCGATCAATACAAGATGTATGAAAATACTTAGCTTAGCGTTCATTAAAATTAAAAATATGTTCTTCTCTTTTTACCAAAAAAAATATATATTATTCTCTCAAATAGATATCTTTTTAAAAGGTCAACTCCTCAACCAAGTATTGTAGAGACTATTAATTACAAAAGGAGAACTAATTAATATTTGACGTACAATGTGAAAGTCATATGGGCTCAACGAATTATTTTGTTAATTAGAGCTATTTCTAGTCATTTTCTAGGAAGATAACTAAGCCTTAAAGCGAGAACATGACATACAAGGGTATTTAATTTAATGCTCTTCTCTTGCACCGTTTATGATAAGGAATTTTGACTCCTTATATATTCAGATATATTCAAATTTGAAAAATCTCCATAATTAATACCCTGTGAACTGGCATGGCAACTTGCTAGCAACCAAGGGAGAACTAGTCACAATTGTACCTCGTTGTGGCGGATATTAGTGACCATGAATAATTCTCACACTACCAAATGTCCTATAAATTGATGAGCATTCAGAGCTCTATCTCCATCATCTTCATATAATCATATTCGTTCTCTTTCTTGTTAATAATTCTTTCTTTCTCTCGCCGATTGAGTTAAATTATATATTCAATTAGTTGTAATTAATCTTCGAAGCAACACCATACGATATTCATGGCTTATAGAACTTCAAGTATAGCTAGTTTTGCTGTCACATTGGTGCTGTTAGGGACAATATGTGATGCACAATTGTCATCTTCATTTTATGAGAGTACATGTCCGAATGCACTCAGCACCATAAGAACTGTTATTCGTACTGCAATTTCTAAGGAACACCGTATGGCTGCATCTCTCATTCGCCTTCATTTTCATGATTGCTTTGTTCAGGTACATTATTTTAGACTTATTAATTAATGATTTTATTAATCTTAATTAAGACCTTGTTAATTTTGTAGCTAGAATCATAAACAATTGTGTATTGATCACTTGCAGGGTTGTGATGCATCAATTTTGCTTGATGATAGCTCCTCTATCGAGAGTGAAAAGACTGCACTTCCTAATAATAACTCAATAAGGGGATATGGCATCATTGATCAAGCTAAAGCTGAGGTTGAGAAGGTGTGCCCTGAAGTTGTGTCATGTGCAGATATTGTGGCAGTAGCAGCACGTGATGCATCATTCGCTGTAAGTTTTCTTAGTAATTTGTATATGCATATGCTTTATAGTTATAACTTAAGGGTCGGTATCATTTTACACCAGTGTAAAAGTTACACTCTTAATCTTGACCATTGATCCTACTTATATTTAAGGGCTCCAATTTTGTTAGTAATGTGAGCCATTGGATACCAGTGGATCAATGATCAAGATTGAGTATAAGACTTCTAATTCTTAGAGTATCCTGCCCATAACTTAATTAGATGCATGCAAATTAAATCATATATAGTAATTATAAATGACTGATGCATTTTATTTTATTTTTGTTGATCAGGTGGGTGGTCCATCATGGACTGTGAAGCTTGGACGGAGAGATTCTACCACTGCAAGCAAAAGTTTGGCTAATAGTGACCTTCCACTTTTCACAGATGATCTTCAAACTCTTATCTCTCGTTTCAATAACAAAGGGCTCAGTGCCAGAGAAATGGTTACCCTATCTGGTAATTTATTAATCATATTGCTAGCTAGCATCCTTGATCATGCAGGCCTCACAAGTTTTAAAAACATGTTATTTTATGTATTTATATAGGGAAATGTTATAGTTACAAATTTTTTTGTTTACAAACTTACAAATTATACTATGTTTGACAGGTAATACACTCTTGAGTATAGTATTACTGGTTAGACATAGTGTAGTTTGTAATTTTTTTTTTTGTCAATATAACCCTACTCATTTATATATCTTAATTTATCATCAAACACATGAATCAACATGGTAAAGGGTTGTTCCAGCTTAACCAGCGCGCACGATCGCAAATATTTTGTGTGAAGAGACAATTGAAGCAAATATTGTGTGTTATGATATGCAGGTGCACACACAATAGGACAAGCTCAATGCTTCACATTTCGTGGTAGGATATACAACAATGGAAGCAGTGACATAGATGCTGGATTTGCTAGCACTCGTCAACGTGGCTGTCCATCCCTCAGCAACCCTGGTAATGATAAGAAGTTGGCAGCACTAGATTTGGTCACGCCAAGTTCTTTTGACAACAACTACTTCAAGAATTTAATTCAGAAGAAGGGTCTTCTTCAATCAGATCAAGTTCTGTTCAGTGGAGGATCTACTGATACTATTGTGTCCGAATATAGCAAAAATCCGACAACCTTTAAGTCGGACTTTGCAGCTGCCATGATAAAGATGGGAGATATTGAACCATTAACAGGATCAGCTGGCATGATAAGAAAGATTTGCAGCTCTATAAACTAAGTTAAATTGCCATTATATATTGCCTTTCTGTCTATTCTCTTTAACGGGGTTCAATTGTATTCTTATTAATTCATTCAATTGTATTTGTATGTATAGTCTCTATTTCATTGATTGATCATGGAATTGTCACGCTGGTTTTTTTTTATCAATAAATGTAAATTCTTTTAAGAAAATTCTTTTATCCCACCATGTAATTAATTATCACCCATTCCCCAAGGAAAAAATAGGAGCAATAGATTGAAACAACTCACAAAAACGAAATGGCCCATTTTTAACCAGTCATCCAACATCAAATAAATCATTTTCATCTTCGAAAATTATCAAGATCTATAGTCACTTCCCATTCAACTATTGGATATCGTAGACATTTCTAAGAGAGGAATGTTTGCATTTCATAAATAATTAACGAAACTAGAATAAACCAATCAATCTATCAAAAAAAAAAAAAGAATAAACCAATCAAACAAACTGACGAATATAAACAGATTACCTACAGCTAGTGGCGGGCCTAGAAAAAAAAGTTCATGTCCGCACATTAAGTGGCAGCGCGAAATTTTTATATATATAACTTTCACATGGAGGAGTTGACTTATCAATGCAGGAAAAACATATAGGGTGAATAGCAATTCTAGGGAGATAGAAACTTAAACTAGTAAAAAATGATGTATAAACTAAGGGAAAAATATATGTCATTTTAGAGGATGTAAAATTATATCATTTTAAGTGAGAGAAAGAGATAGATCGTGGGGAGAGAATGGACAAAAAAAAAAAGTGTGGGTTCCAGCTTTTTGTGTGAGTGAAATGACACAAGTTGTGTCATTTTAAAAGATAAACATTTTTCCCATAAATCAAATGTTACTAGTGAAGCAAGTATGACAGTGAAGCTATGTCCAATGATTATTGAGTTGAGCTATGTCTAATGTTTGTTGAGTTGAGCGATTAAAGTGTGCAAACCCAGAAAATCAGGTCATTGTATCTCTTCATTTATTACATGAAAAACAGTATTATGCCATAAAAATTACTGACATTTAATCTCAACACAAAAAAGATTTTTCACATCTGCATTGCAAAATTATCAGTGACTAATATAAATATTGAATCAAGAGACAAATAAGGACATATAACAAATAAAAAAAACCTAAAGGACACGACACGACACGACACGACACGCCGACACGTTAATTCTAAAAAATGACATATTTCGACACGTTGGGACACGTTTTGATATTAAATAATATTTTTAATATATATAATATAATTTATATTTAATACATATAACCAATCAAATATTCAAATTTTATAACATAAATAAAAAAAATCCGTACCTTGTTAATTCTCCATGTCAAGTTTCGTAAGAGAAAAAAATTGATTTATAAATGATTTTTTTTTTAGTTAATGAAAAAAACGTGTCGGAACGTTGACCACGTGTTCAAAAAAGTTGACTGCATGTCGAAAAAAACGTGTCGGAATGTGTCAGAGAGTTGACCATGTGTCCCAAAATATTGACCGCATGTCGGACGCGTGTCCGAACGTGTCAGAGCGTGTCCGTGTCGGACACGTGTCAGACACACATGTTTTTTAAAAAAACGTGTCTGGGTGAGGGCAAAATTGTAACAACCATACGCAGCCACAAGTAATATAGGGTTTTTAAGTCCCAAGTGTTATATTTGCATCCGTTTATCATCAATTACCTTCAAAATAAGCAAATATATATTATTTAATTCATAATTCACAAGTTCATGTTTTTGTGTCAATAAACCTTAGTTTTCACTCATTTAACTTGATAATTCATGTAATTTTAGTCTATAAAACTAGATAAACTAAAGGTTTATCATTTATGCAAGAATTGCGTAAGTATGCACAGCCACAAGTAATATAGGGTCTTTAAGTCCCAATTATTGTTCCCACAAGGGTTTTTTGGCGAAAAGTTCAAAAGCATAAAATGCAATTGCTTAAAACTGAATTTATAAAAAAAGAGAGTAATAATAAAAATAACATAAAGACAAACTACTCTAAAATAGCAATGACCACGTTACTGTTTTTTTTAGACTTTTCTTAATTAATTTCTGGAATCAATTGTTCTAAAAGATGAAAAATTATAAGAAATCAATTTAATTATTATTTTTTTGATTTTTGATGTAAAAAGCTTTTTGTAAAAAAAATTGTAAAACGGGAAGGAGAGTAAATTTTAAATCAGAGATAAAAGAAATGAGTTGGTGAAGATCTTTAGAAAATTAAGTCGGACTTTTGGTTCCCCGTTCCCACAACACATAAGTGGATGAATTTTGTTTACTGAGATACTTGACAACTATTTTTAGTTAACTGGCTTAATGAGTAACCTTTAACCCATAAAAGTTATTTTGCCCAAAATGAACCACAAGCATATCCCTATGCATATGGGACCTGGGTTCTTGAAGAGCAGAGCCATATTTATATGATAGATTCACTCATGTCTGAGTTGAACCCCTTCAATGATCCATCATTCAAGCCCATGTGTTCAAACCAAGGTCAGAAATGAGTTATTTCCGAACAACTCATTTCTATAGAAGCTTCTACACTCGGCCAATATGCAGAAATTCTTCAACATTGAAGTACAAATTTGAACAACTGAATTAACATTAAAGTGCAGGTAAAAAGAAAACATCCACAGAGTGTTGAGGGTTGGGTACCACCTAATCCCAACCTCTACTATTTATTTAGCTCATATCCATAACGATTGAGTCGTAGAACAGAAATACATGAAAATACAAAGAAAATAAAACGCAGAACTCAAACTGCAATACGAGTACTATTCACGAAAATAGCTTCGACACTGTACTCACATTTACAAAACACATAACTAAAATAAAAATAAAAATACTACAAGTTCAAAATGCAAAAAAAAAAATAAAAATGAAGAAGAAGATGATGCAGAAGAGAGTGTGTGAGAGAGTCCCTACAAAGTTTCCTCACTTCTCATGCTCGATCCCCTCACATGCATGGGCCATGGGCCATAGTCCCCATCATCACATGCTTGTCCACGCACTGTTTATCTACCTTGGGAGTGTTCACGCGCTTCACAACAACATTCCACAAAAAACCTCACTAACCGATTTGTAACCAACTCTAGGTCACTATTTTGTTCGACAGTGTTTAGATGGGAGATGACTCGATTTTTGTCTCAAGATTCAAGTGGCCAAGGTTTGAGGAGAATGGGTTGTGGCTTGGTGGTTTGATTTATAAAGAAAAATCAAGGTTTGAGGAGAATGAGTTGTGGCTTGGTGGTTTGATTTATAAAGAAAAATCAAGATGGAAAGATGATTAGTGTGGACTGATGGCTGGTGCGAGGTGTGGTTCAAAGGTTCATCCAAAGAGAAAGAGGGCTAGTGTTCGATGACTTAGGAGGCTATTTTTTGCAAATGTGTGGCTTATGATGCACACTCCTCTTTCTTCATATTTTTCTTTCTGTTTTGCACCTTTTTGTTTAAGTGCAATATCCGGCCCAATTTCGCTTTT
The DNA here is from genome assembly GCA_032173675.1 of Gastrolobium villosum. Lineage (NCBI taxonomy): Eukaryota > Viridiplantae > Streptophyta > Magnoliopsida > Fabales > Fabaceae > Gastrolobium > Gastrolobium villosum. The sequence continues at coordinate 35,654 of JAVKPL010009871.1, forward strand.
CTCTTCTTTGTTGTGAAAAGTCTTGATTAAAAAACAAAATAAAGCCCATTAGCTTTTAACTAAACCACATTTCTGCTCAATGTAATTGGGGTTAGAATTATACAAAAGGTATTCTTTTTTCTAGCATTTTTATATCAACAACCATATATTTTAAGTCACATTTCATGGGCTTATCAATGTACAAAGTGAAAGTCATATGGGCTCAACGAATTATTTTGTTAATTAGAGCTATTTCCAGTCATTTTCTAGGAAGCTAACTAAGCCTTGAAGCGAGAACATGACATATAAAGGGTATTTAATTTAATGCTCTTCTTAATTGCACCGTTTATGATAAGGAATTTTGACTCCTTATATATTAAGATATATTCAAATTTGAAAAATCTCCTTAATTAATACCCTGTGAACTGGCATGGCAACTTGCTAGCAACCAAGGGAGAATTAGTCACAATATATTGTACCTCGTTGCAGCGGATATTAGTGACTATGACTAATTCTCACACAACCAAATGTCCTATAAATTGATGAGCATTCAGAGCTCTATCTCCATCATCTTCATATAATCTTATTCATTCTCTTTCTTTTTAATAATTCTTTTATTTCTCTCGACGATATATAATTTAAGTTAAAAGTATATTCAATTACTTCGAAGCAACACCATACGATATTCATGGCTTATGGAATTTCAAGTATAGCTAGTTTTGCTGTCACATTGGTGCTGCTGTTAGGGACAATATGTGATGCACAATTGTCATCTACATTTTATGAGAGTACATGTCCGAATGCACTCAGCACCATAAGAACTGTTATTCGTACTGCAATATCTAAGGAACGCCGTATGGCTGGTTCTCTCATTCGACTTCATTTTCATGATTGCTTTGTTCAGGTACGTACATTATTTTTGACTCATTAGTGATTTTATTAATCTTAATTAAGACCTTGTTAATTAATTTTGTAGCTAGAAGAATCATAAACAAATGTGTGTATTGATCACTTGCAGGGTTGTGATGCATCAATTTTGCTTGATGATAGCCCCTCTATCGAGAGTGAAAAGACTGCACTTCCTAATAATAACTCAATAAGGGGATATGGCATCATTGATCAAGCTAAAGCTGAGGTTGAGAAGGTGTGCCCTGAAGTTGTGTCTTGTGCAGATATTGTAGCAGTAGCAGCACGCGATGCATCATTCGCCGTAAGTTTGCTTAGTAATTTGTATATGCATATATATGCTTGATAGTTATAACTTAACGTTATGGATCAATTTACACTCTCAATCTTACCATTGATCCCACTTATATCTAAGGGCTTCACTTTTTAGTAGCGTGAACCATTGGATACAAGTGGATCAATGGTCAAGATTGAGCGTAAGACTTCTAATTCTTACACTGATGTAAGAATATCCTACCCCATAACTTAATTAGATGCATGCAAATTAAATCATATGTAGTAATTAATTAATGACTCATGCATTTTATTTTATTTTTTGTTGATCAGGTGGGTGGTCCATCATGGACTGTGAAGCTTGGACGAAGAGATTCTACCACTGCAAGCAAAAGTTTGGCTAATAGTGACCTTCCACTTTTCACAGATGATCTTCAAACTCTTATCTCTCGTTTCAGTAACAAAGGACTCAGTGCCAGAGAAATGGTTACCCTATCTGGTAATTTATTAATCATATTGCTAGTTAGCATCCTTGATCATGCATGCCTCACAAGTTTTAAAAACATATTTTATTTTATGTATTTATATAGGGAAATGTTATATTTACAAACTTTTTTTTTTTACAAACTTACAAATTATACTAGGTTTGACAGGTAATACACTTTTGAGTATAGTATTACCGGTCAGACATAGTGTAGTTTGTAAGGTTGTAATTTTTTTTTTGTCAATATAACCCTACTCATTTATATATCTTAATTTATCATGAAACACATGACTCAACTGGTAAAGGGTCGTTACAGCTTAACCACCTTGCAGGGAACGCAAATATTTTGTGTTGACTTAAGACAATTGAAGCAAATATTTTATGTTATGGTATGCAGGTGCACACACAATAGGACAAGCTCAATGCTTCACATTTCGTGGTAGGATATACAACAATGGAAGCAGTGACATAGATGCTGGATTTGCTAGCACTCGTCAACGTGGCTGTCCATCCCTCAGCAACCCTGGTAATGATAAGAAGTTGGCAGCACTAGATTTGGTCACGCCAAGTTCTTTTGACAACAACTACTTCAAGAATTTAATTCAGAAGAAGGGTCTTCTTCAATCAGATCAAGTTCTGTTCAGTGGAGGATCTACTGATACTATTGTGTCCGAATATAGCAAAAATCCTACAACCTTTAAGTCGGACTTTGCAGCTGCCATGATAAAGATGGGAGATATTGAACCATTAACAGGATCAGCTGGCATGATAAGAAAGATTTGCAGCTCTATAAATTAAGTTAAATTGCCTTTATATATTGCCTTTCTGTCTATTCCCTTCAACGGGTTGATTAATTGTATTCTTATTAATTCATTCAATTGTATGTAGTCTCTGTTTCATTTATCAAGGATTTGTCACTTTGGTTTTTTTATCAATAAATGTAAATTCTTTTAAGAAAATATATGTAAGTTGTCACATCATATTAATGGGTTTTATAAGAGTTATGTGGTAGGAAAAATGATTGTGTAATGTTATAGTGATTCGTTTTGCGTGCTGTAATTTCTTTTTTTTTTTTGTTTCTTTAAAAAGTTTGGGTCTCACAAACTATTATGTGCGTAGAAAAATTTATTATGTCATGTTAAATGACAAATGTAAACCCCTATATTAATTAGCTGGAAGCCACAAACATGAGCATTGAGCAATATAAAGGATAGCTTATTAGAGATCTGCGTAGAAAAGGTGAGATGATAATTACAATAAAAACCAACCAGAAACTCTACGCTCGTTAATGAGAATGATCCGTTTATAAATTTTTTTTTTACAAACTTACAGATTGCACTATGTCTGACTGATAATACTCTACTCAAAAGTGTATTATCGGTCAGACATAATGTAATTTGTAACAGTTTATAAATAAATTTGTAAATATAACCTTCTCATTAATCAAACGTAATTTGATAATTTATTTTGTGTGCCCTTTTCCTGGAATGGTTGGTGAACGTAGTTGGCTAGGGCTGGCAATACGGGCCAGCCCGTCCCGGCCCGCCCCGCCTCACCACTGGCCCGCCCAAAATGGGTTGGCCCGTCCCGGCCCGTTTTGACAAAATGGGTTGAATTAAGCAACCCGCCCCGTTTTATGAGTGGGTTGGCGGGCTACGGGCCAGCCCGCCTACAATAAAAAAAATTAAAAATATAAAAATATATATATAAAAATAAAATACAAAAAATTAAATTCTGCATAAAAATACATAAAAAAATCTGCATAAAATCCTAATGTGCTTATGAAACCAAGAAGATCAGTGTTTAATAATCTACATATAAATATGCATCTTTCAATCCAAAAATAATAATAAAAAATAAAATCATATCAAGGTAAAACAGAGTAACAAAGTGTTGTATGAGCAGTCCACAACAATTCAAAAAAACCACTTGCATGCAGAGAAATCTAAGACACAGAGCTACATAACAATTGGGTAACCTAAAAAGAAAAGAAAAAAGGGCTTGGCGGGCTAGCCCGCCCCGTGGCGGGCCGAGCCTGACGGGCTGGCGGGTTTGGTGGGCTGGTGGGTTGAAAAACTCAACCCAACCCGCCCTGTTTGGCTGGTGGGGCGGGCCAGCCCGGCGGGCTCAGCCCATTTTGCCAAAATGGTTGCACTGAATGCAAGCACTGTGAATACCAATCAATGACAAGAACAGAAAGGCAAATCCCAGGTTGAGTTTTCGAGGAAGAGACTTGTGAAAATCCCACAACTCAAACATTTTGATGAATAGCAAATAAATTTGTCTAAATAACTTTAGAAAAAATTAATCATATATATATATATTGTTGGCCTTCGGCACTCCCACCCTTTGAGCTAGTTTTTGGGTAGTGTATCCCAAGGTTCTTTACATGGTATCAGAGTCTCGTCATCCCCACTTTCTCTTGTGGACTCTCTTAGCACAGGTAGGTTGGGCCTGTTGCATTATCCACTCTTCAAGCCCGATGGGCTCTCGTGTGAGGGGGCGTGTTGAGATATATAGTTTCACATTGGTTGTATGTGCAACTAATATGGCCTTTATAAGGCCTTCGGCACTCCCACCATTTGAGTTAGCTTTTTGGTGGTGTATCCCAAGGTTCTTTATATATATATATATAATAGAGGATATTCTTCCTACTAAAATTTATCAAAATTTTCTACTACTAATTTACTACCTATCTAATTTACTACCTATCTAATAATCATTGAATCAAAAAGAGAGAATGTTAAAAAGTTTTTGAAAAAAAGAGAAAATATTGATCGAAAGTTTTTGAAAAAAGAGAAAATATTGATCGAATGGTGATTAGACAGGTAGTGAGTTGGTAGTAAAAAAATTTTGTAGCAAGA
>JAVKPL010009872.1:0-39677 GCA_032173675.1 Gastrolobium villosum
ATTGATTGCTGCGGGAAGAGGTTGTTGTTATCTCACGAGAGGCCGTCTGTTTGTCCGTCTCTGTATTTGTCTGTCAGTCAAACTGTGAAAGCCTTGAAGGCTGGAGATCTGGATTATGTCTTGTTGGGCGGATTGGTGGGCGATAAAAAGGAAGAGATTTCTGCTATTCCAGTTGTTAATGAGTTTGAGGATGTATTTCCGGATTAGATACCGGAATTCCAGCCTGAGAGAGAGATTGAATTCTCGATTGACCTATTGCCTGGTGTGGGGCCGATCTCTTTGGCTCCATACCGGATGTCGCCACTCGAGTTGGCTGAGCTGAAGAAACATATTGAAGAATTATCTGCGAAGAATTTTATTAGGCCGAGTGTGTCTCCGTGGGGAGCACCGGTGATATTTGTAAAGAAAAAGGATGGTAGCATGAGATTGTGCACTGACTACCGACAGCTAAATAAAGTGACTATTAAGAACCGGTACCCATTGCCGCGTATTGATGATTTATTAGATCAGTTGAGGGTGCCTGTGTATTTTCAAAGATTGATCTCCGGTCCGGATATCACCAGATTCGGATTAAACCGGAGGATGTACCTAAAACAGCTTTCCGATCCAGATATGGACATTTTGAGTATCAAGTGATTCCTTTCGGGCTTACTAATGCCCCGGCGGTGTTCATGGACTATATGAACCGCATTTTCAAACCGTATTTGGACCAGTTTGTAATTGTGTTCATTGACGACATTTTGATCTATTCTAAGAGTAAAGAGGAGCACATGGACCATTTGAGGACTGTGTTGCAGGTGTTAAAGGATAAGAAACTGTATGCTAAACCGTCTAAGTGTGAATTCTGGTTGTCTGAGGTGCAATTTTTGGGTCATGTTATTTCTGCAAGTGGTGTTGCAGTGGATCCAAGCAAGATTGAAGCGGTGAGTGACTGGGAAAGACCTAAGACTGTGACTGAAATTAGAAGTTTTCTGGGGCTTGCTGGCTATTATCGCCGATTTATACAGGGATTTTCTGCAATGGTTCTACCGTTGACTCGATTGACACGAAAGGATACTCCTTTTGTGTGGACCCAGGAATGTGAGGACTGCTTTCTGCTACTTAAAGAGAAATTGACTACTGCTCCGGTGTTGACTTTACCTGATCCGGAGGGTGAGTTTGTATTATATTGTGACGCTTCTAAGAAAGGTTTAGGGAGCGTGCTGATGCAGGAAGGAAAAGTTATTGCATATGCATCTAGGCAGTTAAGGCCGCATGAAGAAAATTATCCGACGCACGACTTGGAATTGGCTGCTATTGTATTTGCCTTGAAAATTTGGAGGCATTTTCTGTATGGGATGAAGTTTGCTGTGTTCAGCGACCATAAAAGCTTGAAATATTTATTTGATCAGAAGGAGCTGAATATGAGGCAGCGTAGATGGGTTGAATTTTTGAAAGACTATGACTTTGAGCTGAAATACCACCCGGGAAAGGCCAATGTTGTGGCCGATGCATTGAGTAGGAAGTCTGTGAATTTATCTCATATGATGATGTGGGACAATGAAGTGATTGAGCAATTCCGTGATATGAAAATAACGGATTTCTTTGCAGGAAGAATGTGTGATATGGAGTTGACTCGGATTGAAAACGAGCTGCACGAGAAGATTAAAGAGACTCAGATTCGCAATGAAAGTATAAAGTATTTGAAAGGCCAGAGTGGCATATCTGTTAATGAACAAGGACTTTTGTTATATCAGGGCAGGATTGTTGTGCCCAAGGAACTTGCAGAGGAAGTTATGACTGAGGCCCATAAGGGTCAATATTCTATCCACCCAGGTGCCACAAAGATGTACCAAGATTTGAAAGTTAAGTTCTGGTGGCCTGGTATGAAAAGAGATGTTGCCGAGTACGTGTCTAAGTGCTTGGTTTGCCAGAAAGTGAAAATAGAGCATCAGAAACCTGCTGGATTACTTCAGCCGCTGGATATACCTGAATGGAAATGGGAAAGTATTTCTATGGATTTTGTTGTTGGACTACCGAGAACTCAAGCTGGTTATGATTCGATTTGGGTTATTGTGGACCGACTTACGAAGTCTGCACATTTTCTACCAGTACGAGTGGACTACACCACAGAGAAGTTGGCTACACTGTATGTAAAGGAGATTGTTAGACTCCATGGGATACCGATTAGCATTGTGAGTGATCGGGACCCAAAGTTTACTTCACGATTTTGGGGAGCTTTGCAGCAGGCTTTTGGCACTCAGCTTCGGCTGAGCACTGCTTATCACCCGCAGACTGATGGTCAGACTGAGAGGACCATACAGACACTTGAGGATATGCTGAGAGCATGCACACTGGAACAGGGTAATGCTTGGGATAAGTATTTACCACTGGTGGAATTTTCTTATAATAACAGTTTTCATTCCAGTCTGGGTATGGCACCATACGAGGTTTTATATGGCAGGAGGTGTCGTACGCCCACTTGTTGGACTGAGGTAGGCGATAAAGAAAGATTTGGTCCGGATTTTGTGCAGGAAACAACAGTGCAGATTGAAATGATCAGAGAAAAATTGAAACAGGCACAGAATCGGCAGAAAAGCTACTATGACCATAAGCATAGACCGCTGGAATTTGAGGAAGGTGATCATGTTTTCGTACGTTTGTCGCCGGTCACAGGTGTTGGCCGTGCGTTGGGTGTGAGGAAGCTGAGTCCACGTTTCATTGGGCCATATCAGATTATGAAAAGAGTAGGATTGGTGGCCTATCAGCTTGCCTTACCCCCGCAGTTATCTAATCTACATGATGTTTTTCATGTGTCGCAGTTGCGACGTTATGTTCCGGATGAGTCACATGTTGTGATGCCGGATAATATTGAAATCAGGGAGAACTTGAAGACTCCCATCGGTCCTATTGCAGTACTGGACCGCAGTGAAAAGAGGCTAAGAAGTAAAGTGATTCCCATGCTGAAGATTCAGTGGGAAGGCCGCACACCTGAGGAGGCTACTTGGGAGCGGGAGGACGAGATTCTCCGGCTGTATCCTGAGTTAGTGAGCAGGTATGATTTAATTTTGCGGACAAAATTTCAAAAAGGTGGGGTGAATATAACACCTCAAGTATTTAAATGTTTATTTTAATGATATATTGTGAAAGGAAAGTTGACGGATTAGTGAAAATCCAAGTATTATGGCCAAAAGGGGCAAAAAAAGGGCAAAATTGTAAATTGCCAACCGTGTGTTAAGAGGCTTAAATATTGAGTTAGAGATTTCAAATGACAAAAGTAAGGTTGGAAATGGAATCAGGGCGAAAAATTGAGTAAATAGGCAAATTTGAGAAAAATCGATGAATAGTGATTTTTAAGTGTTAAAATACTGAGTTGTGAGTGTACCAATAGGTGTGAAATTTTTATCAATATTTTGGAGGAATAAAAATATGTCATGGACTGGAAAAATATTTAGATTAAGGATTTGTGATCGGAAATTTTATCGGAGTAAAAGTTAGATCGCGTGTGGGACCCGTGTGACCGAAGTCACTTGGGCCACCTCCCTTTTCTTCTTCTTTTCCTTCTTCTTTCCTCTCATTCCCGTGCGCACCTACAGAGGGAAAAAGAGACAAAAACCTCCATTTTCACCATTTCTTGCCATTTCTTCGTTTCTCCACCGAATCGCTTGGTTTTGGTGTTGAAATCTATCGTAAACAACCTTCCAAAGCCATTGGTAGCATCTAGAAGCCTTGAATCCACCTCTTTGGCCACGTTTTTGGCAAACTCAGATTCGACCCATTAGTGTTCTTGGAGATTTCTTGGAGTTTTGAGCTTCAAATGGTTTAGTGAAGCCTTGGTGGTGATCATACTACTCATTGTAAGTATATTTGTGGTCTCTTTATAGTTGATTCCATAGATCTATGAATATGTGTTCAAACCTTTGATTTTAGATGTGTGATGATAGAGAGCCCAAATGCAAAAATGCTATTAGATGAAAAGGCCTTAGAATCATGTTTGTAAGCTAGAAATGCTATGTTAATTTTTGGTGAAAAAAATGGATTTGTAACTTAGGCAAAATTTGAGGAATTTTGATGAAAAATGAGTTTTTGAGTAAATTGGATTTAATGATTGTTGTAGGGTGCCTCACACGGTTGGATTTGAGAAAAGTTGAATTGGAGCATACGTTTGGAACGGTGTTGCTCGTGCTAAGGTAAACTCTTGGAACTTGGGTTTAATCCCTAGTGAGCTCCACCACACCTAGAGGAAGGTTGTGGTTGGATGATGTAGTTATGACATGGTGTGTTTGTGTGCTTGTATGCATATTACTTGTGTTTTGTGAAAAATTGTTTGGTCACTGGCCAGTTGACGTGTGTTTGGTTTGGACATCCGCTGGATTCGTCCTACGGGAGAATGCCAGTTGGAGATGCCATGGTGTTGACTCTGGGAGCGACATCAGGATGATCCAAGCGGGGGACGTCCGCCGGATAGGGCTCATGAGGAGTTCCGGTTGGGTATTGCCATGGAGTCGTCTCAACCATGGGAGAGGCGCCAGGACTGTCTCGGGAGTTATATGATGGAGTCCTTGAACACGAATCCATGAGTGGATGTTCTTGGGTGTCTCCAGGAGGATGGTGATATTGTTTTACTTGCATGCCATATTATGTCATTTTGATACATTTTAGTGAGCCATGGAGTGGAGAGAGCCTCTAGCTCCATTGGTTTACTGAGATATATCCGTATATCTCACCCCGTGTTTGGGGGACCACATTTCAGGTCACTATGAGCCGGGAGGAGCTTCGGGCAAGAAGCCCGTATAGTGGACGTTGGATTGGCATGCGGTGCATATGGATTGCATGGCTTTTTGGAGGAGTTTATGGAGTGCACATGGCATACCATTAGTATTTTGAGACTTAGGTCATGAACATATTGCATGATGTCATTTTCCATGCTTTTGTTAGTGTTCATGGTCATATGCTAAGTCTTGTTATGTTTTATTATTCATGGCTTGGATAACTGTATATTTTGAGTGAGCATGGGACTTGTCCATTGCCACATTCATAGCCTTGAAGTCTTGATGAGTTATGTTGTAAAAATGGTCCATATTGCATGTAAATGGCCATTATTTTGAGAATGACGTAAATGATGTTTAATTCGAGGTAAATGCATGATGGAAGGGCCTAGGGCCAACATTAAGACATGATTATGTGTTATGTGGAGTACCAAGGGGTTAGGGATGGATTACACACCCTTTTTGGGGCTCAAAACAGCTGTAATCTGTCATTTTGCTGCATAGTAATCGATTACCCAAGCATGGTAATCGATTACCATGCAACAGGGGACGAAAAATTAGCTACTGTCTGCACTGGTAATCGATTACTGGCCTTTGGTAATCGATTACCATGTGAGGTAATCGATTACCCAAGGTTGGTAATCGATTACCAGAACAGAGGAGGTCAAAATTTGGCTACTGCCTCATTTTTGACAGGTGGTAATCGATTACCACCCACTGGTAATCGATTACCACAGTGAAATTTTCGAAAATTCAGTTTTTTCTGGACTAAAAGAAAGGGGCATAACTTGATGGGTAGAACTCCAAATGATACGTGGTTTGAAACCACGCGTAGACAACGTAAAAGACTACAACTTGGTAAAAGATGAGAGTAAGATGGTGAGTTTAAATGAAATGAATAAAAACAATGATTTATGATGTTAGAAAGTGTATGTTTCCGCAAATGGCATTTACAATTATAGTGTGGTTCTAATTGATTACGGAAAATGTATTTATGTAAAAGAGAAGGAATGTGTTAAAAGAAAAATTTGCCCGTAATTTAATTAACCAAATCACTGTGATTGTAACTGCGCTTAATATCATAATCAATGTTAACAATACCGGTGTACAACGGGCTGTTACATTTTATGGTATCAGAGCAGTTTTGTTTAGGGAACTCTGATTGTTGTGTGTTTGTATCTTGTGTACCATAGCTATCTGTGAACTATTTATGATTAATGTATATGTGATTCCTCAGTGTGGGTCTGATCAGCTCATTCCTTTGTGTTACATGTACAGATATCATGAGTAGGGCACGAGGTCGCCGTGGGGCACGGGGTGCAGGTCATTTGCCACCGGATCCGATCACTGCAGCACTGAATGCTCTGCAGGCGGAAACGGCTGCAAACAGAAATATGACTGAGAACCTGATGAAAGCAAATCAGGATATGATGCAGGCCTTCATGGCTGAGTTGAGGGCGGATAGAGGTCGTCCTAGGAGGGAAGATACACCTCCGCATACGGCTACGGTGACTCCTACACCGACGCCATCTGTTACTCCTCAACAGGGGGAGAGTGGGGCTAGTCACCACACTGGTGAGGCTAGTCATCATACTACTACGGATCCTAGTTATGTTCCTGATCCGTCATCTGTTGCCCAATCTACTGGGGCTGCTGGACAAGCGCTTGACAATGCTGACGATGAGCGTAGGCTCATATCTTTTAGGAAACATAAGCCACCCGCATTTCTGGGGTCAAGGGACCCAAAGGAGGTAACTGCTTGGTTGAGGGGCATGGACAAGATTTTTCAGGTTATGAGATGCCAAGATCCGCAGAAGTTATTGTATTCTGTGTATATGCTGGAGGGTGATGCCCAAGAGTGGTGGGACAATGTGTCTCGCCCGTTTGTTATTCAGGGTGAGGTTCTTACCTGGACTATGTTTGAAGGATTATTTCATGAAGAATATTTTCCCCGTGATGTTCGGGAGGCAAAGCAAGGTGAGTTTGATAATCTGGTACAGGGGATTATGACTGTGGATGCCTATGTGGCGAAATTCAATGAACTTGTCAAGTTTGCTAATTATGGAGGTACTCTACCTACTCCAGAATTCTTGTCAGCTAAATTTCAAAGAGGGCTGAGTGAGAAGATTGCAAAGAGAATGTCAAATACCGCAGTGAGAAACTTTGCTGATTTGGTGACCCAATGTAAGAGGGTCGAGACTGTTTATGGAAGATATCCGAAATCTGATTCTACAAAAGAGCAAGATGTTAAGAGGACACCTGGTCCTTCTGGTAATACTAACAGAGGAGGTTTTAATAATAATAGAGGTAGGGGGTTGCATGTAAGGCAGCCTCCTGGTCAGTTTAAAAGGGGTGGAAATACTGGTGGTGGTGCTGTGAATAGATATCCTACCCCACAATGTGGGAAGTGTGGTAAATACCACAAAGGTGTGTGTGGTGCTGATCCGTCGGCTTGTTATAAATGTGGTCGGAATGGCCACTTTGCTAGAAATTGTCCGTCTTCTTCGGGGCAGGCTGCGAATCTGCAGGCCTTGCCGCCAGCTACTACTACTACTGCCGCTCCTATTGCTGTTGTTCCTACTGTGGGACGAGTTTATACTACTAATGCGCAGCGTACTGAAAAGGCTCCGAATTTGGTTAAAGGTATAATTTTTCTATCTAATGTTGATTTATCTGTGTTGTTTGATTCGGGAGCAACACATTCATTTGTGGCGGACTATGTGGCTAAGGCGCTGGACTTAAAGGTAACACGGATGGTTCCTCCGATGCGTATTACTACTGCTACAGGCGAGGTTAGTGAATCGTCTTGGATTTGTGAAGATGTGAAGTTCACTTATTTAGGCAGGGGTTACACCATTGATTTAATTATCTTACCCCTGGCCTCTGTCAATTTAATTTTGGGGATGGATTGGTTGTCTCGGAACTGCGCAATGATTGATTGCTGCGGGAAGAGGTTGTTGTTATCTCACGAGAGGCCGTCTGTTTGTCCGTCTCTGTATTTGTCTGTCAGTCAAACTGTGAAAGCCTTGAAGGCTGGAGATCTGGATTATGTCTTGTTGGGCGGATTGGTGGGCGATAAAAAGGAAGAGATTTCTGCTATTCCAGTTGTTAATGAGTTTGAAGATGTATTTCCGGATGAGATACCGGAATTCCCACCAGAGAGAGAGATTGAGTTCTCGATTGACCTATTGCCTGGTGTGGGGCCGATCTCTTTGGCTCCATACCGGATGTCGCCACTCGAGTTGGCTGAGCTGAAGAAACATATTGAAGAATTATCTGCGAAGAATTTTATTAGGCCGAGTGTGTCTCCGTGGGGAGCACCGGTGATATTTGTAAAGAAAAAGGATGGTAGCATGAGATTGTGCACTGACTACCGACAGCTAAATAAAGTGACTATTAAGAACCGGTACCCATTGCCGCGTATTGATGATTTATTAGATCAGTTGAGGGGTGCCTGTGTATTTTCAAAGATTGATCTCCGGTCCGGATATCACCAGATTCGGATTAAACCGGAGGATGTACCTAAAACAGCTTTCCGATCCAGATATGGACATTTTGAGTATCAAGTGATTCCTTTCGGGCTTACTAATGCCCCGGCGGTGTTCATGGACTATATGAACCGCATTTTCAAACCGTATTTGGACCAGTTTGTAATTGTGTTCATTGACGACATTTTGATCTATTCTAAGAGTAAAGAGGAGCACATGGACCATTTGAGGACTGTGTTGCAGGTGTTAAAGGATAAGAAACTGTATGCTAAACCGTCTAAGTGTGAATTCTGGTTGTCTGAGGTGCAATTTTTGGGTCATGTTATTTCTGCAAGTGGTGTTGCAGTGGATCCAAGCAAGATTGAAGCGGTGAGTGACTGGGAAAGACCTAAGACTGTGACTGAAATTAGAAGTTTTCTGGGGCTTGCTGGCTATTATCGCCGATTTATACAGGGATTTTCTGCAATGGTTCTACCGTTGACTCGATTGACACGAAAGGATACTCCTTTTGTGTGGACCCAGGAATGTGAGGACTGCTTTCTGCTACTTAAAGAGAAATTGACTACTGCTCCGGTGTTGACTTTACCTGATCCGGAGGGTGAGTTTGTATTATATTGTGACGCTTCTAAGAAAGGTTTAGGGAGCGTGCTGATGCAGGAAGGAAAAGTTATTGCATATGCATCTAGGCAGTTAAGGCCGCATGAAGAAAATTATCCGACGCACGACTTGGAATTGGCTGCTATTGTATTTGCCTTGAAAATTTGGAGGCATTTTCTGTATGGGATGAAGTTTGCTGTGTTCAGCGACCATAAAAGCTTGAAATATTTATTTGATCAGAAGGAGCTGAATATGAGGCAGCGTAGATGGGTTGAATTTTTGAAAGACTATGACTTTGAGCTGAAATACCACCCGGGAAAGGCCAATGTTGTGGCCGATGCATTGAGTAGGAAGTCTGTGAATTTATCTCATATGATGATGTGGGACAATGAAGTGATTGAGCAATTCCGTGATATGAAAATAACGGATTTCTTTGCAGGAAGAATGTGTGATATGGAGTTGACTCGGATTGAAAACGAGCTGCACGAGAAGATTAAAGAGACTCAGATTCGCAATGAAAGTATAAAGTATTTGAAAGGCCAGAGTGGCATATCTGTTAATGAACAAGGACTTTTGTTATATCAGGGCAGGATTGTTGTGCCCAAGGAACTTGCAGAGGAAGTTATGACTGAGGCCCATAAGGGTCAATATTCTATCCACCCAGGTGCCACAAAGATGTACCAAGATTTGAAAGTTAAGTTCTGGTGGCCTGGTATGAAAAGAGATGTTGCCGAGTACGTGTCTAAGTGCTTGGTTTGCCAGAAAGTGAAAATAGAGCATCAGAAACCTGCTGGATTACTTCAGCCGCTGGATATACCTGAATGGAAATGGGAAAGTATTTCTATGGATTTTGTTGTTGGACTACCGAGAACTCAAGCTGGTTATGATTCGATTTGGGTGATTGTGGACCGACTTACGAAGTCTGCACATTTTCTACCAGTACGAGTGGACTACACCACAGAGAAGTTGGCTACACTGTATGTAAAGGAGATTGTTAGACTCCATGGGATACCGATTAGCATTGTGAGTGATCGGGACCCAAAGTTTACTTCACGATTTTGGGGAGCTTTGCAGCAGGCTTTTGGCACTCAGCTTCGGCTGAGCACTGCTTATCACCCGCAGACTGATGGTCAGACTGAGAGGACCATACAGACACTTGAGGATATGCTGAGAGCATGCACACTGGAACAGGGTAATGCTTGGGATAAGTATTTACCACTGGTGGAATTTTCTTATAATAACAGTTTTCATTCCAGTCTGGGTATGGCACCATACGAGGTTTTATATGGCAGGAGGTGTCGTACGCCCACTTGTTGGACTGAGGTAGGCGATAAAGAAAGATTTGGTCCGGATTTTGTGCAGGAAACAACAGTGCAGATTGAAATGATCAGAGAAAAATTGAAACAGGCACAGAATCGGCAGAAAAGCTACTATGACCATAAGCATAGACCGCTGGAATTTGAGGAAGGTGATCATGTTTTCGTACGTTTGTCGCCGGTCACAGGTGTTGGCCGTGCGTTGGGTGTGAGGAAGCTGAGTCCACGTTTCATTGGGCCATATCAGATTATGAAAAGAGTAGGATTGGTGGCCTATCAGCTTGCCTTACCCCCGCAGTTATCTAATCTACATGATGTTTTTCATGTGTCGCAGTTGCGACGTTATGTTCCGGATGAGTCACATGTTGTGATGCCGGATAATATTGAAATCAGGGAGAACTTGAAGACTCCCATCGGTCCTATTGCAGTACTGGACCGCAGTGAAAAGAGGCTAAGAAGTAAAGTGATTCCCATGCTGAAGATTCAGTGGGAAGGCCGCACACCTGAGGAGGCTACTTGGGAGCGGGAGGACGAGATTCTCCGGCTGTATCCTGAGTTAGTGAGCAGGTATGATTTAATTTTGCGGACAAAATTTCAAAAAGGTGGGGTGAATATAACACCTCAAGTATTTAAATGTTTATTTTAATGATATATTGTGAAAGGAAAGTTGACGGATTAGTGAAAATCCAAGTATTATGGCCAAAAGGGGCAAAAAAAGGGCAAAATTGTAAATTGCCAACCGTGTGTTAAGAGGCTTAAATATTGAGTTAGAGATTTCAAATGACAAAAGTAAGGTTGGAAATGGAATCAGGGCGAAAAATTGAGTAAATAGGCAAATTTGAGAAAAATCGATGAATAGTGATTTTTAAGTGTTAAAATACTGAGTTGTGAGTGTACCAATAGGTGTGAAATTTTTATCAATATTTTGGAGGAATAAAAATATGTCATGGACTGGAAAAATATTTAGATTAAGGATTTGTGATCGGAAATTTTATCGGAGTAAAAGTTAGATCGCGTGTGGGACCCGTGTGACCGAAGTCACTTGGGCCACCTCCCTTTTCTTCTTCTTTTCCTTCTTCTTTCCTCTCATTCCCGTGCGCACCTACAGAGGGAAAAAGAGACAAAAACCTCCATTTTCACCATTTCTTGCCATTTCTTCGTTTCTCCACCGAATCGCTTGGTTTTGGTGTTGAAATCTATCGTAAACAACCTTCCAAAGCCATTGGTAGCATCTAGAAGCCTTGAATCCACCTCTTTGGCCACGTTTTTGGCAAACTCAGATTCGACCCATTAGTGTTCTTGGAGATTTCTTGGAGTTTTGAGCTTCAAATGGTTTAGTGAAGCCTTGGTGGTGATCATACTACTCATTGTAAGTATATTTGTGGTCTCTTTATAGTTGATTCCATAGATCTATGAATATGTGTTCAAACCTTTGATTTTAGATGTGTGATGATAGAGAGCCCAAATGCAAAAATGCTATTAGATGAAAAGGCCTTAGAATCATGTTTGTAAGCTAGAAATGCTATGTTAATTTTTGGTGAAAAAAATGGATTTGTAACTTAGGCAAAATTTGAGGAATTTTGATGAAAAATGAGTTTTTGAGTAAATTGGATTTAATGATTGTTGTAGGGTGCCTCACACGGTTGGATTTGAGAAAAGTTGAATTGGAGCATACGTTTGGAACGGTGTTGCTCGTGCTAAGGTAAACTCTTGGAACTTGGGTTTAATCCCTAGTGAGCTCCACCACACCTAGAGGAAGGTTGTGGTTGGATGATGTAGTTATGACATGGTGTGTTTGTGTGCTTGTATGCATATTACTTGTGTTTTGTGAAAAATTGTTTGGTCACTGGCCAGTTGACGTGTGTTTGGTTTGGACATCCGCTGGATTCGTCCTACGGGAGAATGCCAGTTGGAGATGCCATGGTGTTGACTCTGGGAGCGACATCAGGATGATCCAAGCGGGGGACGTCCGCCGGATAGGGCTCATGAGGAGTTCCGGTTGGGTATTGCCATGGAGTCGTCTCAACCATGGGAGAGGCGCCAGGACTGTCTCGGGAGTTATATGATGGAGTCCTTGAACACGAATCCATGAGTGGATGTTCTTGGGTGTCTCCAGGAGGATGGTGATATTGTTTTACTTGCATGCCATATTATGTCATTTTGATACATTTTAGTGAGCCATGGAGTGGAGAGAGCCTCTAGCTCCATTGGTTTACTGAGATATATCCGTATATCTCACCCCGTGTTTGGGGGACCACATTTCAGGTCACTATGAGCCGGGAGGAGCTTCGGGCAAGAAGCCCGTATAGTGGACGTTGGATTGGCATGCGGTGCATATGGATTGCATGGCTTTTTTTGGAGGAGTTTATGGAGTGCACATGGCATACCATTAGTATTTTGAGACTTAGGGCATGAACATATTGCATGATGTCATTTTCCATGCTTTTGTTAGTGTTCATGGTCATATGCTAAGTCTTGTTATGTTTTATTATTCATGGCTTGGATAACTGTATATTTTGAGTGAGCATGGGACTTGTCCATTGCCACATTCATAGCCTTGAAGTCTTGATGAGTTATGTTGTAAAAATGGTCCATATTGCATGTAAATGGCCATTATTTTGAGAATGACGTAAATGATGTTTAATTCGAGGTAAATGCATGATGGAAGGGCCTAGGGCCAACATTAAGACATGATTATGTGTTATGTGGAGTACCAAGGGGTTAGGGATGGATTACACACCCTTTTTGGGGCTCAAAACAGCTGTAATCTGTCATTTTGCTGCATAGTAATCGATTACCCAAGCATGGTAATCGATTACCATGCAACAGGGGACGAAAAATTAGCTACTGTCTGCACTGGTAATCGATTACTGGCCTTTGGTAATCGATTACCATGTGAGGTAATCGATTACCCAAGGTTGGTAATCGATTACCAGAACAGAGGAGGTCAAAATTTGGCTACTGCCTCATTTTTGACAGGTGGTAATCGATTACCACCCACTGGTAATCGATTACCACAGTGAAATTTTCGAAAATTCAGTTTTTTCTGGACTAAAAGAAAGGGGCATAACTTGATGGGTACAACTCCAAATGATACGTGGTTTGAAACCACGCGTAGACAACGTAAAAGACTACAACTTGGTAAAAGATGAGAGTAAGATGGTGAGTTTAAATGAAATGAATAAAAACAATGATTTATGATGTTAGAAAGTGTATGTTTCCGCAAATGGCATTTACAATTATAGTGTGGTTCTAATTGATTACGGAAAATGTATTTATGTAAAAGAGAAGGAATGTGTTAAAAGAAAAATTTGCCCGTAATTTAATTAACCAAATCACTGTGATTGTAACTGCGCTTAATATCATAATCAATGTTAACAATACCGGTGTACAACGGGCTGTTACAGCAGTCAACTCTCCGATACGTTCCGACACGTTTTTCGGACACACAGTCAACCTTTTCTGACACGCAGTCAACGTTCGGACACGCTGGGACACGTTTCGGACACGCTGGGACGCGTTTTTTTTAAACCTTAATTTTATTTTATTAGCTAAATAAAAAATAATTTATAAATTAATTTTTTTCTATTATGAAATATAATATGAAAAATTAACAAAGTACAAAAAATTATTTTTATTTTTATTTATGTTATGAAATTTAAATATTTAATTAGTTATATTACTTATCATGGACTCTTATATGTATTAAATATAAATTATGTTATATATATTAAAAATTTTATTTAATATCAAAACGTGTCCCAACGTGTTCAAATATGATATTTTTTAAAATTAACGTGTCGGCGTGTCGTGTCGTGTCGTGTCCCGTATCCCGTGTCCGTGTCCGGGCATCATAGACTAAGACCACAAGGATTAATTGGTAGTTTTTTTAACTGATATATATATATATATATATATATATATATATATATATATATATATATATGGGGAATGTTATATTTACAACCTATTTTTGTTTACAACTTCTTACAACCATATCTTAACCGTTGATTTCCGTCAATCAACGGTTAAGACTTACGCAAATTAAATTTATTAATTAATTATTAATTCACAATAAATGACAACCGTTGATTGGCGGAAATCAACGGTTAAGATACGGTTGTAAGAGTTTGTAAACTATTTGGGTTGTAAATATAACCCCTCCCTATATATATATATATATATATATATATATATATATATATATATATATATATATATATATATATATATATATGGGGTAAACATTTCTCAAGCAGCTTGAGATAAGTTTATCTCCAGCTAGTTACAAAACTACGTCGTTTTGATTAATGAAGGGTGGTTATGTAATTTTAGGTGAATTAATGAATGGTGTTTCAGTAAAATGTATATGATATAAAAATAAATAAAATTACAAAAATACCCTTCATTAATTCACCTATAATTACATAAACACCCTTCATTAATCAAAACGACGTAGTTTTGGGATAGCTGGAGATAAACTTATCTCAAGCTGCTTGAGAAATGTTTTTCCCTATATATATATATATATATATATATATAAGGTTTTAATTTAATAAGATTACCTTCCATAAACACAATCGTATCATTAAAATTTCAAAAGAGAAAAAACGGAAAGGCATTCATTGCTGATTGCATTAAACCCTTCAAATCTCTATTAACGTAATGTTGTGTTTATTGTTGATTAGATGACTCACCTGATTTATTTTTCTGTATTTTGTACCTTAAAATCTTTCTCACCCATTATATATAGTAGCTTCGTAAACTCTCATATCATTCCGATTCTACATTGCTATTTGAAATCTTAGTAGCTGTGCCATTCATTCTTTACTTGCAAGTTGAAGACCGATCCTCCGATCACCGAATCCTTAACGTAACGCTTCAGGTTGGCTCCAATTTATTTTCATATGTTCTCACTCCTTTTCTTTGAAAAAAAAAATCTTTATTTTTCGTTCTTACGCTCACAAATTCTTTCTGCCTCATTATTGTGTTGTGATTAGGTATTGCTACTTCCTTTTAGATTTCGATTTTCGATCAAGTCTTTTGGTACCTTTAACAATTATTGTTCAGTTCTCACGCCACTCAAACATGGCTATTTTTACTGTATCTTTTTCTTTTTCAATATATGGATCCTCAAACAGCGTTTGAGCTTGTCTAGCATGGTGTCACTCTTCTCTTCTCTTCTCTTTTTTTTTATAAAAGATGGTAAAACATCGACTTAAAATTTCGAACTAATAATAACAAATCCCAGTAGCTGTGCCCTTTTATTATTCTTGTGGATTATCAATTTGTTGTTGTTATATGCCCTTTTATAACTTAACAATTATTGTTCAGTTCTCACGCCACTCAAGCTATATGCCCTTTTATTATTCTTGTGGATTATCAAGTTATTGTTGTTTTTTTTTTAATTTTTACTATCTTGGTATCTGAAAATTGAGTGAAGCTCTGAATTTCGTAGGGTAAACAAATTCTATCTTTGTTGATACTGTCAAGTAATTCGTTTGATATTATTTTTCTTGTGTATATTTATCTGTGAGACATGTTCTCATGTGAGCTGTGGGAACCAACTTTCCATGCTAGATCTGATCCTTAACAGTGCAAGCACTTCATCGTTAGTCCATGAATCTATTAACTCTGGTAATTAATTGTCTTAGATCTCTTTCAATCTCCGAGTTGATTGAAGAGACAGTGCAGTTTGGTTCATTCTCTTTGTGTTTGTCGGTAGGAGAATGGGGTTGCAATGGGTGCAAGAGATTGGGTTGGAGTGGCAATTGATGAAAAGGGTTATAAGGATCAAAGGGTAGGAAGTTATTTGGGGTTGGAGAGGCATGGAGTTGGGTGGATAAGTGAAGAGGAAGAGTGGTCCTTTCCTTGGTGATGTGAATTGGTGGAACTGCTCTCTGGTGTTTCATCGAACATGTTGCTTAGCCGATTAAATGAGGCAGGGGAGGGATTAAATGGGACAATCTCTATGAGCTAAAAGGTTGCTTAGCCAACCAGTGTTCATTACATTACACCAATGGAAAAAATGTTGGGCGCATATTGGGAATGGTTGTTTCTTGTTCCTGCATTTATCCTTATAAGTTCACAAGATTGTATCATATTCATATATATGCTATGGTGTCTGTGATCTCTCACAAATAGATATTATATATCTTCATACTCTTGTCTTTTGCTGGGATGCGTTCAATTTTTAAATTAATATTCACCAAACCATATTCTTTACTTTAAAATCAAAAATTAATTTCTCTTCTGATGTCAACTCTGCTATATGCTTCCAATGAAGTACAAAACCACAAGCATTTAATCACAATAACAATTAAAGTATATAGTATTACCTAGTCTGCTATTAATTATTTCACATGCTACGCTTGGTTGGTGTAAAACTTTTAATTCCAATGGTTATGTTATGGTTCAAAGACAAGTATAAGGTTAATTTGGGTGAAGTTGATT
Source organism: Gastrolobium villosum (assembly GCA_032173675.1). NCBI lineage: Eukaryota > Viridiplantae > Streptophyta > Magnoliopsida > Fabales > Fabaceae > Gastrolobium > Gastrolobium villosum. Next base: position 16,603 of record JAVKPL010009872.1, read on the forward strand.
GAGTACTATTCAAGTTACAAAATGTTTTCTTCACCAAACTAAATTTGCTTGGGAGTTCCGTTCTAAAGGACAAAAGCCATAATTGTAGTAAGGGAGACCCATGTGAAAAGAAAACTCTTGCATTGGTCCAGATTATCACTAAGTAGTGCTTTTGGATTTCCAACTATTGTATTTAGCAAGTGGACCAATAGGAGAATGGTGAGGGATGTGGGGTCACAATGAGGACCAAGTTAAATCAGGTTTTTGGCATAGTGGGTAGTAATTTAGTCTCATTACAGAGTCATTTCCTTGGTATAGTTTGTTGCTTGAGATTGGAAAATTACAAAACAGTTTAATAAAAATCAAGTATGGATTTTTTTGTTTAACAAAAAAAAAAGACACATTAATTTTTTTAAGGCCCATGTGGCCCAATATCATTGTGGGCATTTTGGCCCCGCGAGTTTTTTGGCCCTATCCCACATGGGCTAGGGTTAAATGGGCCGGGCTGGCCCACTTTGATAGCTCTGACTGAGATAGCAGTGGTTGGACTTGTCTGAGTTGGTTGAGAAATGAAATATTATTTTATCTTATCTGTTTTTTTACTCGAGATACCATTTCAAAATTATTAAAAAATTGGAATATCTTATTATGATGATACATATTTAATGTACATTAAATATATTTTAATTTATTTAATTAATTTCAGTCGGTGATATCATAGAAAAAGTAAATATTTTTCTATTGTTACTTAAGAAGACAAATTGGTAACTGATATATTTTATAACCACAAGGTGACTAAGACCTACCTAGCACGGACACGTCTTTTTTTTTGTTTTTCAAAATTTACGTTTCGGACACGTGTCCGACACGGACACGCTCGGACACGCGTCCGACACGTGGTCAACATTTGGGGACACGCGGTCAACTCTCCGACACGTTCCGACACGTTTTTCGGACACGCAGTCAACCTTTTCTGACACGCAGTCAACGTTCAGACACGCTGGGACACGTTTCGGACACGCTGGGACACGTTTTTTTTTTTAAACCAATTTTATTCTATTAACTAAATAAAAAAATAATTTATAAATTAATTTTTTTCTATTATGAAATATGATATGAAAAATTAACAAAGTACAAAAAATTATTTTTATTTTTATTTATGTTATGAAATTTAAATATTTGATTAGTTATATTACTTATCATGGACTCTTATATGTATTAAATATAAATTATGTTATATATATTAAAAAATTTAATTAATATCAAAACGTGTCCCAACGTGTCCAAATATGATATTTTTTAAAATTAACGTGTCGGCGTGTCGTGTCGTGTCGTGTCCCGTATCCCGTGTCCGTGTCCGTGCATCATAGACTAAGATCACAGGGGTTAAATGGTAGCTTTTTTAACTGATATATATATATATATATATATATATATATATATATATATATATATATATATGGTTTAAATGTAATAAGATTACCTTCCATAAACACAATCGTATCATTAAAATTTCGAAAGAGAAAAAACGGAAAGGCATTCTGTAACATCCCGTATAATTAGTAAAATACCTAAGTACTATATGCTATATGTACATGTGTAGAATTCGGATGTATGGTTTATGTGTTATGGCTTGTGAATTGTTTGATTTTTATTCCTTGGATAAGACTAAGGTAATTAATTAAATTAAATCATAGGAGGGTGTATATGTAGGCATATGAATTTATTAAAATCATGTGAGTAATGTGAGTATGTGTTTGGATGTGGGCTAGTGTGTGGACTTGTTGCTTTTGGACTTGTGTGTGAATGGATCCTTTTGTGTGTGTGGCCAATGGCCCAAGTATGGCTCTTGGATCAAGCCAATTCAGCCCAAGGTTGTGTCCACCCTTATCTTCCCTAAGCCTTGCCCAACTAAGGTGCCTTGTGTATCAAGTAACACTCACATGGCAAAGGTATTTTTTCCCTCTCAATTTTGCGCACAAGTGAGAGTAATTAGGACCTTTATAATCTGCCATTTTGCCTTGTTAAACCGCCACCTCACCTTGATTATGCATAATTTGATTTAAGCCTCATTGCATGGTAGACACATGTGCATTTTAGCATGATCTTAGGCTGCATAATTCTCCATTTTGGGCGCACATGGGAGGGGCTGGATGCAGATTTTTTTTATGACACAATACTGCATAACTTGTTGACTTGGATAACCACTTTCACTCTCCATCATGAGACTGCATTGTGCAGATTTTTGGTAAGCTTTTGCAGCCCTTCTTGAGTCAAATCCCCTCCTCCTTCCACATGCATCATGAGACTGCATTCCCATCATTTTTGCGCAGAGGGCAGCTCCATAAAACCAGAATTCTTGGCTGCCACAAAGCCCTCTTGCTTGTGGACTTAGTGAACCTCCCTCACCCCTCTCATTGTGCGCATGGTTTGGCTTTTTATGCAGAAATTTTCTGCACAAGGACAGCCCCAATATGAGTGTTTGGACTGTCACAAATCTACACTCATGATGCACCTTTTTCCCCTCATCATTTGCGCACCAAAGACTGCACAAGTGCAGATTTTTGGGCTGCCACATGGTTAGTTTCCTTGTTGACTTAGCTAAGCTCTTACATGTGCACATGACACTTCCTTCCCACTCCATTTTTGCGCATACCTTGGTCAATGATGCAGAAAATTTTCTGACTTAAGGACAGTCCCAAATCTGATCAAATCACACCTCCATCCTTGCATGTAAATAGAGTAAGCTAGAAGCAAACCTTGCTTGTTTCAGCCTTTTATGCAGCCCCATCATCTCTTTGAAATCTGAATATTTCATGATAGTTAATCATAGCATTTTTCCCCTCACTTTCACTATATATATGCGCATGGAGAGGGGGCTGCCTTCATGTGCAAGTGCAGCCAACTCCTCTCCAACTCCTCTTCTCCTCACTCCCTCACTCCCATAACCGAACCTACAAGCCTCCTTGGAGCTAGAAGACCTTGCTTAAGACAACTCCTTCCTTCCCTCACCTCAACCATACACCAAGCTAGTGCCAACCTAGTTCCTCACCTTGTTGCGCATAGGACCTCTTAGGAAGTGTGGACTTGTGTGTATCGAAGCTAGAAGGTGGTGTGATCCTTGACTTTGAAGGGTGTGCTACAAGAGGTAGGCCTTGAACTTGAACTCTTTCTTAGTGTAGCCATGTATGTATGCTCAAATGACTCCTTGTATATGTGTTGTTTTAGATCCTTGCTTGAGCATGATTAAAGTATAAGTATGGAGCCATTTATGATGATTTGTATGCATGAGTTGTAGAGTAAAAGTCTCATGATCATGCTTAAAATGATATGCCACTGTTTTGTATAATTAGGCCACTGTTTTAAAGAAGAAATGTGCCACTGTTTCGGTTTGATGTGCCACTGTTTTGGAGATGTAATGCCACTGTTTCGGTCCCTCAAAATCACATTTTAAGCCACTGTTTCTGCACATTTTATGCCACTGTTTCTGCACTTAAAAGCCACTGTTTCTGCACATTTTATGCCACTGTTTCTGCACTTAAAAGCCACTGTTTCTGCACATTACATGCCACTGTTTCTGCACATATATGTCACTGTTTTAGTGCTCCTTAAGCCACTGTTTTAGCCTTGAAATGCCACTGTTTCCATGCTTAAAATGCCACTGTTTTAGTCATGAAATGCCACTGTTTCCATGCTTAAAATGCCACTGTTTTAGTCATGAAATGCCACTGTTTCCATGCTTAAAATGCCACTGTTTTTATGCATAAAAGGTCACTGTTTTAAGTCATCATATGCCACTGTTTTACTCCTCAAAGGCCACTGTTTGTATGCATAAAATGCCACTGTTTTGGAAGTTCAAAGTGCCACTGTTTCTGTTTTAAAAATGCCACTGTTTCTGTTTTAAAAACGCCACTGTTTCTGTTTTGAAAACGTTTAAAACGTCACTGTTTTGGCTGCTGTAAACACTGCCGTATGCTCACTGTTTTGCTGCCGTATGCTCACTGTTTTGCTGCTGTATGCTCACTATTTTGCTGCTGTATGCTCACTGTTTTGCTGCTGTATGTCCACTGTTTTGGCTGCTGTAAACACTGCTGTATGCTCACTGTTTTGCTGCTGTATGCTCACTGTTTTGCTGCTGTATGCTCACTGTTTTGCTGCTGTAAATGCTCACTGTTTTGCTGCTGTAAACACTGCTGTATGCTCACTGTTTTGCTGCTGTAAGCCACTGCTGTATGCTCTCTGTTCTGCTGTAAATAGCCACTGTAAATGATTAGTTTTAATTGATTTAGGTGCGCTTAAGAAGTGAGAATTTTTCGCTGCCGTTGGTAATATTTAAGGAAAGCTAAGGTAAGTGTCAGGCGATGATGCCTAATGTAACTATTGACTACTGGTATAGAATTGTAACATGATGCTCCATATGCCGTAAGTATATTATGCTCCATTATAATGAAAGGAAACTGCCAAAAATGTGCCGTGATGGCTATATGACTATGAGGTAAAGACGTTATGTGGCAGCATAACGCATATGAAAGGTATATAAGCATGCATCTTACATTATACCGCATTTTTACACTTTGTGTGTGAAAGCATAGCATGGCATGCATGTAACAAGATCATATAGGCCTTGTTGTAGAATAGTTATGTACAGGACCATGTGTTTGAGCAAGCATCATATAGGCATCCCCAAGGTACCGGGGTATGGGACACTTGGCATCAGTCCGCATAGGCCCACAGATGGAATCCACATGGAGCTCAGGTGCCAAGGGATATTTGATTCCACTGTGAAGTGCGCGCACGACGGTGCTAAAAGCGCAAAGGAAAGGCGTTATATACGCAATATATGAATATGATTAAATGAAAAGGAACAAGTATATGTTGAAGTGACTGTTTATGATTTTGTGCCTAGTTAATACTGTTATATTACTGGTTTATTGCCACACTACTGGGATTATTCTCACCCCTTCGGGGCTGCTATTTTCCTAAATGGCAGGAGGACATAAAAGCACTTGAAGACGTGATATTTTGCTGATGATTGCTGATGCGTGGATTATCAGTGTTGCTGTTTGTTTTAAATGGATAACTGTAATGCTAAATGTTTTGGTACTTTTGGATGACTGTAGTCTTTATCATGATTATGTTAGCTTGAACTTTTGTGAACAATGACTATTTTGGAAAACCGTTATGAAAAGAATTTAAGTGTTGAAAATTTTTATACGGATTTGTATGCTGCTTGTTAGCTCATGTGACGTTAACGACTCTAATTCCGCTTAGCAAACGACTCTCTTGGATGCATACAAGGGAGGGCGTTACACTAATTGGTATCAGAGCAGTTTGGTCCATGGATTTGCTTGTGTTTGATTGTATTGATTGTTATTTGTGTTTATCTGCTGATTGACTGCCTAAATGTGCTATAGTTAAGCATATGTATTAGCTAGTAGGGTTAGATTGTTAGGACGGTTCTGTGATAAGACACGGATGCATAGCTAACTTGTCCGAATTGAACTCGAGTACCTACTTGAGACTGCTGCCATGAATAACTTGCGGTGAGCCTGATCAACTCATTTCCTGGTATTGTGAGTGCAGAATCATGGCGGGTGGTCGCGGTTCAACTCGGGGAAGGACTGGCGATGCAGAAGAGGATCTTATCACCACCATTGGAGGACTGGCCACGTTCATCCAGAACATGAGCCAAGAATGGCGAGATCATAGGCAACAGAATCAGAACCAACCCCCACTGCATGAAAATGCAGAAGAAATTGCCCGTCGGAGGTTGAAAGACTTCCGCAACTTCCAACCACCCACTTTTGAGGGTGAAGACAACCCCGAGGCTGCAGCAAGGTGGCTGCAGATGATCGAGCATATCTTTGAACGCATGGCATGCCCGGAAGCGCAGAAGACTGATTACGCGTCGTACCAGCTGATGGGAGAAGCTTTGACTTGGTGGACTGGTGCAAGGGCTCTGCTGAGAGCTCAGGACGTGGAGCTGACGTGGGCCGTGTTCAGACAAGTATTCCTGGATAAGTACTTTCCTAAGGCAATGAGAAGGATGAAGCACACTGAACTGCTGTCGCTCAGGCAGGGTAACATGACGGTTAATGAGTATATTGCGAAGTTTGGGCAGCTGATCGAGTACGCCAACTTTGATCGGAACATCTACGATGAAGAATGGCAAGTGGAGAAGTTCGAGAGCGGATTACATCCGGAAATTCGCAAGCTTATCTTGACGACGGCTAATCGTACACTTCCAGAACTCATCAACCAGAGTCGTCAGGCAGAAGGAATCATTCTGGAGGCCAAGAACTTGAACAAGCCACCACCACAATTCCACGGAGGAAATCGAGCAGGCAGATTCTTCAGGGCGGCACCTGGCTGGGGTCGAGGCAGAGGTACGCCGTTGCAGGCGCGGCCTGGAAATTTTAAGAGGAACTTTACGGTGGGCCAATCGTCGACGGGACGTCAGGGTGCGACTGCTTGTGCTACGTGTGGAAAGAATCACTTTGGAGTCTGTCGCAAGAACAACAATGCATGCTTCAGATGCGGCCAGCAAGGTCACTTTGCTTACAAATGCCCCCAGAACGCTGATCAACAGCCTCCGCAAGCTCGGGTATTCACATTGGATGCAAATGAAGCGCAGAAGTTTCCCAACCTGATCAAAGGTAATGTCACTCTGAATGGTCACCCAATTTCTGTTATCTTTGATTCTGGAGCGTCTGGCTCTTTTGTGGCAAAGCATACTGCCTTGAGAATAGGCACCACCCCAACCCCGTTACCTTATGAGCTACACATCAGCACACCTACGGGAGGATCGTGCACAGCCTCAGAGATCTGCAGAGGTGTTACCTTGCAGTACGAAGGGAACACGTATACTGTTAACTTGGTGGTCCTGCCGGTATTCAACTTCGATGTGATTATCGGTATGGACTGGTTGACGGAAAACGGGATAACCTTGGATTGTCGAGCAGGGAAGGTCATTGTTCCTGCAAAGGATGGTAATTTTCAACCTTTCTCTCTCATTTCCTTATTGCAAGTTAGAAAAGAGCTCCGCAAGGGAGCAGCAGGGTATCTTTTGTCGATCGAGGCTGAAGTCTCGGTTGACACTCAAATTCAGGATGTACCGGTAGTTAGAGAATTCGAGGAGGTATTCCCGGATGAAATACCTCGATTGCCTCCTCATAGGGAAATAGAATTTTCGATCGAACTTGTTCCTGGAGTTGGACCAATCTCCATTGCCCCGTATCGTATGGCACCTTTGGAACTGCGCGAGTTGAAGAAGCAGATAGAAGAACTTTTGGCTAAGGAATTCATCAGACCGAGTACTTCTCCATGGGGTGCTCCAGCTATCTTGATTAAGAAGAAGGATGGAAGCTTACGTCTGTGTGTAGATTACCGCCAGCTGAACAAAGTCACGGTGAAGAATAAGTATCCGCTTCCGAGGATCGACGATTTGATGGACCAGCTGAGAGGAGCCAGAGTCCTTTCCAAGATAGATTTACGATCGGGATACCATCAGATCCGGGTCAAACCGGAGGATATTCCGAAAACCGCTTTTAGGACTCGTTATGGGCACTATGAATACCAGGTGATCCCATTCGGACTTACGAATGCTCCAGCGGTATTCATGGACTACATGAACCGCATCTTCCGCCCGTTTCTTGATCAGTTCGTTATCGTGTTTATTGACGATATCCTGATTTACTCGGCTAATGAAGAGCTGCACGCGGAACATCTGAGGATTGTCTTGCAAGTCTTGAAGGAGAAGCAATTGTACGCGAAATGGTCGAAGTGCGAGTTTTGGCTTAAAGAGGTCCAGTTTCTGGGCCATGTCATTTCATCAGAAGGTATCGCGGTGGACCCCAGCAAGGTTGAAGCTGTTATGAATTGGGAGCGACCCAAGACTGTCACCGAAGTGAGAAGTTTCTTAGGTCTTGCCGGATACTACCGAAGGTTCATCCAGAATTTCTCTCAGATAGTGCAACCCCTTACTCGTCTCACTCGGAAGGATAAGCCTTTTGAGTGGACTGAAGCCTGTGAAGAATGTTTCTTGGAGCTAAAGAGCAGATTGACGAGTGCTCCCGTACTCACGATTCCGGATCCTACTCGAAAGTTCGAAGTTTATTGCGATGCGTCGCTGAAAGGACTTGGATGCGTGTTGATGCAGGACCGTATGGCAGTAGCTTATGCATCTCGACAATTGAAGCCTCACGAAGAAAATTATCCTACGCACGATTTGGAGTTAGCAGCTATAGTGTTCGCACTTAAAATCTGGAGGCACCACTTGTATGGTTCGCAGTTTGACGTGTTCAGCGATCATAAGAGTTTGAAGTACTTGTTCGACCAGAAGGAGCTGAATATGCGGCAACGTCGGTGGATGGAATTTCTGAAGGACTACGATTTTGACCTTAAGTACCACCCCGGAAAGGCGAACGTGGTAGCTGACGCCCTGAGCAGGAAGACTCTACACACTGCAACTCTGATGATGGAAGAATTGAAGTTGTTTGAGGCCTTTCGAGACTTGAACTTATCGGTAGACGAGGGAGGAAGTAGCATAAGATTGGGAAATATAAAGGTGGAGAATGAATTGATCAGTAGAATTAAGGAGGCTCAGAAGGATGAAGAGTTAGTCCGCGAGTTGGTTGGTAACCAAGAGGTAGTAAGGGATGAGAAGGATGTCTGGAGGTTTCAAGGACGGCTGGTTGTGCCGAATGAAGTGTTGAAGCAAGAAGTTTTACAGGAGGCTCATAAGGGAAAGTACGCAGTTCATCCTGGATCCACGAAGATGTACCACGATTTGAAGACCTCGTTTTGGTGGCCGGGTATGAAGCGTGATATTGCGGAGTATGTATCTCGATGCTTAACTTGTCAGAAGGTGAAGTACGAACATCAGAAACCGTCGGGACTCCTTCAACCTTTGGAGATCCCCGAATGGAAGTGGGACAGCATTTCGATGGATTTTGTAGTTGGACTTCCTCGGACGCGAGAAGGATATGATTCTATCTGGGTGATTGTCGATCGTTTAACGAAGTCAGCTCATTTCTTGCGTTTTAGAACCACATATGATACAGAAAGGCTTGCTAGAATTTATCTGCAGGAGATTGTGAAGCTGCACGGAGTTCCTACGAGTATTGTCAGTGATCGTGATCCCAAGTTTACATCTAAGTTTTGGGAATCCTTTCAAAGAGCATTAGGGACCCAACTGAGGTTGAGTACTGCTTATCATCCGCAGACCGATGGACAGACGGAACGCACCATTCAAGCCTTAGAGGACATGTTGCGAGCATGTGTTTTGGAGTTAGGAGGCAGCTGGGATAGTTATCTTTCGTTGATCGAGTTCGCATACAACAACAGTTACCACTCCAGCATTCAGATGGCACCGTACGAAGCTTTGTATGGAAGGAAATGTAGATCCCCTTTATGTTGGACTGAAGTGGGTGAGCGTAGTATGTTAGGACCTGATCTAATTCAAGAAACATCCGAACAAGTAAAGAAGATTCGGGAGAATATGCAAAGGGCTCAGGCCAGACAGAAGAGTTATTACGACAAGCGTCATAAGCCTCTATCTTTCGAAGTCGGAGATCATGTGTTCTTGAGAATCACTCCTACATCGGGACTCGGAAGGAGAATGGGAGTTAAGAAGTTAAGTCCACGGTACTTAGGACCGTATCTGATTATGGACCGGATTGGAGAGTCTGCATACCGGTTGGCCTTACCACCCAATCTGTCAGGAATTCACAATGTATTTCATGTGTCGCAGCTGCGGAGGTATCTCTCTGATCCATCTCACGTATTACAGCCGGAAGAAGTGGAACTCAAGGAAAATCTGACTTATCAAGTGCAACCATTCCAAATTCTTGAAAGATCCGTCAAGCGACTCCGTTCTAAAGAGATTCCGTTGGTGAAAGTATTATGGAACAACAGATCGGCAGCTGAAGCCACTTGGGAGCGCGAGGAAGACGTTCAGAAACGCTATCCAGAACTGTTTAGCTCTTAAGTAAGTTTATTTTGCGGACAAAATTCCTTTTTGGTGGGGAGAGTGTAACATCCCGTATAATTAGTAAAATACCTAAGTACTATATGCTATATGTACATGTGTAGAATTCGGATGTATGGTTTATGTGTTATGGCTTGTGAATTGTTTGATTTTTATTCCTTGGATAAGACTAAGGTAATTAATTAAATTAAATCATAGGAGGGTGTATATGTAGGCATATGAATTTATTAAAATCATGTGAGTAATGTGAGTATGTGTTTGGATGTGGGCTAGTGTGTGGACTTGTTGCTTTTGGACTTGTGTGTGAATGGATCCTTTTGTGTGTGTGGCCAATGGCCCAAGTATGGCTCTTGGATCAAGCCAATTCAGCCCAAGGTTGTGTCCACCCTTATCTTCCCTAAGCCTTGCCCAACTAAGGTGCCTTGTGTATCAAGTAACACTCACATGGCAAAGGTATTTTTTTCCCTCTCAATTTTGCGCACAAGTGAGAGTAATTAGGACCTTTATAATCTGCCATTTTGCCTTGTTAAACCGCCACCTCACCTTGATTATGCATAATTTGATTTAAGCCTCATTGCATGGTAGACACATGTGCATTTTAGCATGATCTTAGGCTGCATAATTCTCCATTTTGGGCGCACATGGGAGGGGCTGGATGCAGATTTTTTTTATGACACAAGACTGCATAACTTGTTGACTTGGATAACCACTTTCACTCTCCATCATGAGACTGCATTGTGCAGATTTTTGGTAAGCTTTTGCAGCCCTTCTTGAGTCAAATCCCCTCCTCCTTCCACATGCATCATGAGACTGCATTCCCATCATTTTTGCGCAGAGGGCAGCTCCATAAAACCAGAATTCTTGGCTGCCACAAAGCCCTCTTGCTTGTGGACTTAGTGAACCTCCCTCACCCCTCTCATTGTGCGCATGGTTTGGCTTTTTATGCAGAAATTTTCTGCACAAGGACAGCCCCAATATGAGTGTTTGGACTGTCACAAATCTACACTCATGATGCACCTTTTTCCCCTCATCATTTGCGCACCAAAGACTGCACAAGTGCAGATTTTTGGGCTGCCACATGGTTAGTTTCCTTGTTGACTTAGCTAAGCTCTTACATGTGCACATGACACTTCCTTCCCACTCCATTTTTGCGCATACCTTGGTCAATGATGCAGAAAATTTTCTGACTTAAGGACAGTCCCAAATCTGATCAAATCACACCTCCATCCTTGCATGTAAATAGAGTAAGCTAGAAGCAAACCTTGCTTGTTTCAGCCTTTTATGCAGCCCCATCATCTCTTTGAAATCTGAATATTTCATGATAGTTAATCATAGCATTTTTCCCCTCACTTTCACTATATATATGCGCATGGAGAGGGGGCTGCCTTCATGTGCAAGTGCAGCCAACTCCTCTCCAACTCCTCTTCTCCTCACTCCCTCACTCCCATAACCGAACCTACAAGCCTCCTTGGAGCTAGAAGACCTTGCTTAAGACAACTCCTTCCTTCCCTCACCTCAACCATACACCAAGCTAGTGCCAACCTAGTTCCTCACCTTGTTGCGCATAGGACCTCTTAGGAAGTGTGGACTTGTGTGTATCGAAGCTAGAAGGTGGTGTGATCCTTGACTTTGAAGGGTGTGCTACAAGAGGTAGGCCTTGAACTTGAACTCTTTCTTAGTGTAGCCATGTATGTATGCTCAAATGACTCCTTGTATATGTGTTGTTTTAGATCCTTGCTTGAGCATGATTAAAGTATAAGTATGGAGCCATTTATGATGATTTGTATGCATGAGTTGTAGAGTAAAAGTCTCATGATCATGCTTAAAATGATATGCCACTGTTTTGTATAATTAGGCCACTGTTTTAAAGAAGAAATGTGCCACTGTTTCGGTTTGATGTGCCACTGTTTTGGAGATGTAATGCCACTGTTTCGGTCCCTCAAAATCACATTTTAAGCCACTGTTTCTGCACATTTTATGCCACTGTTTCTGCACTTAAAAGCCACTGTTTCTGCACATTTTATGCCACTGTTTCTGCACTTAAAAGCCACTGTTTCTGCACATTACATGCCACTGTTTCTGCACATATATGTCACTGTTTTAGTGCTCCTTAAGCCACTGTTTTAGCCTTGAAATGCCACTGTTTCCATGCTTAAAATGCCACTGTTTTAGTCATGAAATGCCACTGTTTCCATGCTTAAAATGCCACTGTTTTAGTCATGAAATGCCACTGTTTCCATGCTTAAAATGCCACTGTTTTTATGCATAAAAGGTCACTGTTTTAAGTCATCATATGCCACTGTTTTACTCCTCAAAGGCCACTGTTTGTATGCATAAAATGCCACTGTTTTGGAAGTTCAAAGTGCCACTGTTTCTGTTTTAAAAATGCCACTGTTTCTGTTTTAAAAACGCCACTGTTTCTGTTTTGAAAACGTTTAAAACGTCACTGTTTTGGCTGCTGTAAACACTGCCGTATGCTCACTGTTTTGCTGCCGTATGCTCACTGTTTTGCTGCTGTATGCTCACTGTTTTGCTGCTGTATGCTCACTGTTTTGCTGCTGTATGTCCACTGTTTTGGCTGCTGTAAACACTGTTGTATGCTCACTGTTTTGCTGCTGTATGCTCACTGTTTTGCTGCTGTATGCTCACTGTTTTGCTGCTGTAAATGCTCACTGTTTTGCTGCTGTAAACACTGCTGTATGCTCACTGTTTTGCTGCTGTAAGCCACTGCTGTATGCTCTCTGTTCTGCTGTAAATAGCCACTGTAAATGATTAGTTTTAATTGATTTAGGTGCGCTTAAGAAGTGAGAATTTTTCGCTGCCGTTGGTAATATTTAAGGAAAGCTAAGGTAAGTGTCAGGCGATGATGCCTAATGTAACTATTGACTACTGGTATAGAATTGTAACATGATGCTCCATATGCCGTAAGTATATTATGCTCCATTATAATGAAAGGAAACTGCCAAAAATGTGCCGTGATGGCTATATGACTATGAGGTAAAGACGTTATGTGGCAGCATAACGCATATGAAAGGTATATAAGCATGCATCTTACATTATACCGCATTTTTACACTTTGTGTGTGAAAGCATAGCATGGCATGCATGTAACAAGATCATATAGGCCTTGTTGTAGAATAGTTATGTACAGGACCATGTGTTTGAGCAAGCATCATATAGGCATCCCCAAGGTACCGGGGTATGGGACACTTGGCATCAGTCCGCATAGGCCCACAGATGGAATCCACATGGAGCTCAGGTGCCAAGGGATATTTGATTCCACTGTGAAGTGCGCGCACGACGGTGCTAAAAGCGCAAAGGAAAGGCGTTATATACGCAATATATGAATATGATTAAATGAAAAGGAACAAGTATATGTTGAAGTGACTGTTTATGATTTTGTGCCTAGTTAATACTGTTATATTACTGGTTTATTGCCACACTACTGGGATTATTCTCACCCCTTCGGGGCTGCTATTTTCCTAAATGGCAGGAGGACATAAAAGCACTTGAAGACGTGATATTTTGCTGATGATTGCTGATGCGTGGATTATCAGTGTTGCTGTTTGTTTTAAATGGATAACTGTAATGCTAAATGTTTTGGTACTTTTGGATGACTGTAGTCTTTATCATGATTATGTTAGCTTGAACTTTTGTGAACAATGACTATTTTGGAAAACCGTTATGAAAAGAATTTAAGTGTTGAAAATTTTTATACGGATTTGTATGCTGCTTGTTAGCTCATGTGACGTTAACGACTCTAATTCCGCTTAGCAAACGACTCTCTTGGATGCATACAAGGGAGGGCGTTACACATTCATTGCTGATTGCATTAAACCCTTCAAATCTCTATTAACGTGATTTATTGCTGATTAGATGACTCACCTGATTTATTTTTCTGATATCTCTATTGTGTACCTTAAAATCTCTCTCTCACCCATTATATATAGTAGCTTTGTAAACTCTCATATCATTCGATTCTACATTGCTATTTGAATTCTTAGTAGCTGTGCCATTCGTTCTTTACTTGAAGTTGAAGACCGATCCGATCACCGAATCCTTAACGTAACGCTTCAGGTTGGCTCCAATTTGAAATCTTAGTAGCTGTGCCATTCGTTCTTCATTTTTCGTTCTTACGCTCACAAATTCTTTCTTCCTCACTGTTGTGTTGTGATTAGGTATTGCTACTTCCTTTTAGATTTCGATTTTCGATCAAGTTTTTTGGTGCCTTTAACAATTATTGTTCAGTTCTCACGCCACTCAAGTTATATGCCCTTTTATTATTCTTGTGGATTATCAGATTGTTGTTGTTATTTTTGTTTTTTTTTTTAATTTTTACTATCTTGGTATCTGAAAATTGAGTGAAATTCTGAATTTCGTAGAATAAACAAATTCTATCTTTGTTGATACTGTCAAGTAATTCGTTTGATATTATTTTTGGGAACCAACTTTCCATGCTAGATCTGATCCTTAACAGTGCAAGCACTTCATCGTTAGTCCATGATATTATCACTAAGTAGTGCTTTTGGATTTCCAACTACTGTATTTAGCAAGTCGACCAATAGGTGCAGTTAACATGCTTAAACCAGTAGGAGAATGGTGAGGGATGTGGGGTCACAATGAGGACCAAGTTAAATCAGGTTTTTGGCATAGTGGTTAGTAATTTAGTCTCATTACGGAGTCATTTCCTTGGTTTAGTTTTTTGCTTGAGATTGGAAAATTACAAACAGTTTAATAAAAATCAAGTATGGATTTTTTTGTTTAACAAAAAAAAATACACATTAAATTTTTTAAGGCCCATGTGGCCCAATATCATTGTGGGCATTTTGGCCCCGCGAGTTTTTTGGCCCTATCCCACATGGGCTAGGGTTAAATGGGCCAGGCTGGCCCATTTTGACAGCTCTGACTGACATAACAGTGGTTGGATTTGTCTGAGTTGGTTGAGAAATCTGAGTATAACATTTTAAATCACGGTTGCTGTTGTGTTTTGATTAACATTTTAAACCATTGTTGTTGTTGTGTTTCAATAGTTTCTTTACTTCTCTCGTTTAGTACGATGATTTTTTTATAAGTATGTTGTTTGTCAAAAAAATTAATATTAACTCCTTAATATTAATATTATATTATAACAATTTTTTAAAAGTTAATAATGTTTTCAATTTATCGCATTCATACATGCTGTTTGACGTTTGAATTATGACTTTTTTGTTTGTTATCATAAAAAAAATCTAAAAAAAAACACACTGTATCATTAAATTTTCAAAAGAGGCAAAACAGAAAGGCATTTATTGCTGATTCGACTGAACCCCTTCCGAGGTAAATTTAGATGACTCACCTGTTTTTTTTTTCTGATATCTCTATTTTGTACCTTAAAATCTCTCTCTCACCCATTATATAGTAGCTTCAGAAACTCATATCATTAGATTCCACATTGCTATTTGCAATCTCAGTCCTTGTGCCATTCATTCTTTTCTTGAAAGTTGAAATTGATCACCGAATCCTTAACGTAACACTGTTTAATAATCAGGTTGGCTCCAATTTGTTTTCATCTGTTCGCACTCCTTTTATTTTATTTTTGTATACAATGTTCTAAAATCCTCATTTTGGTTATTATATTATGTTTTGTTCTCTACCATTCAAGAATGAAGAAATATTAAAAAGTTTCAATTACTAGAAAAATTTTCATGCCTACACATGAATACAACAATTGAAATTTCCCTTTTTCTTTTTTTTCTTTATGAAAAAAAAACCTTTTTCACGTTTTTTGAGTTGACTCGAGTCAACTCACCTGGTTCTTCTATTCTGGCTTGATTTGAAAGGATGAAAAAAACTTGAGATAACCAATGAAGATTATATATATATATATATATATATATATATATATATATATATATATATATATCAACATAATCTTATTCATTTAGTAATACATTATATCAACACTGAATTATATATTGTTTTTCAGAATTTGGGTTATTTGCTTTATGTATGGCTAGATTACTTTGATGCTCAGTTTCCTATGTCATGCTTATGAATGTCGTAGTGAACTTATGCTGGTAGTATGTATGCATGGTTAATGAATTCATATTCTATACACACAAACAGAGTACATATTGTTTGGATTTAATTTACAGTGTAAGATTGTCATGTTGGTGTTTGAATCATTGAATGACTGATAAATAGATAACCTATATTATAATATTCGGATGTTAATCCATTGTCTCAGACTAATTCCCTGTTTTTTCTGCAGTAGGAATGGACCCTGTATTTCCACCACAAGGAAAGTCAAATCCTCAGACTGAGGATAAGTTGTTCTTAGGGGGCTCAGATTCCTCCGAAATTCCAACGAGAGGAAAACGCAGATATGGTTCAAAGAAGAGAAAGGTTCAAGAAGGCATTTTGGAAAGTTCAAAGAAGAGAAAGGTTCAACAAGGCAGAGAAGACATTTTGGAAAGTTCAAAGAATACTAAAATTCCTTCCAAGAAAGTTAATGAGCCAAAGAAGAGTCTTGCTGGCTTGAACAAGAAAAGAAAATTGGAAGACAATATCCGGATTAACAATTTGGAAGGAGATGAGGAAGTTGTTTTTCTTTCAAGGACAAAGTCAAGAAGGAAAACTACAAATATGGACAATATGAAGGTGACTGCGTTTCTGAATGCTTATTTCTTACATTTATGAAAAGTGTCTTAGTTTATGACATTTTTTTTGGTATTTAAGCCTTATAACACAGTTTAATAAGTGCTTTACTATTTGTGTTAACAGGATATTGAACAAAATTCCAAAACATGTCATCAATGCATGAAAAAGGAAAGAACGGCATTTGTACCATGTACTAAATGTCAGAAAATGTACTGTCTGAGGTGCATCAACCACTGGTATGGTTTTTTACATCTAAGCAATCATTCGAAAGGTTTATTTATTTGTTCATGTATTTTATTAGATACCTTTACAAAATATAACTATTTTCTTATTTTTGAACATAGGTATCCCGATATGAAAATAGAAGATATTGCAGCGAGTTGCCCCTTTTGCAGGAAAAATTGCAACTGCAATGTCTGCTTACGTTCAAAGGAAATGATTAAGGTTTAGTTTACTAGTGTCCAATAGGCACCCTTAATTTTTCTCTTGTTCAAAAGTATATTTTTTATTTCTTTGTCTTTGGCCTTGTCCTCTAATTTGTTATCTCCATTCAGACATCTATCGGGATGTTCACAGATTGTGAAAAGGTTATGTATCTGCAATACATGACTAATTCACTTCTTCCGTTTGTGGAACAAATTCGTGAAGAACAAAGTCATGAGCATGAGATTGAAGCTAAGATACAAGGTTTTAAGCTTCAGCTCTGTTTTTTTTTTTTACTTAACTTTTGAGACATTACTAACTAATCTCTTATGTCAGGAAAATCATGCTCTGAGATTAAGATACCTCAAAGCACTTGTAGTGACGATGAACGTATCTATTGGTATTGTATCTGTCCCTTTGCCTAATATATACTATATCACGATTCCTTCTATATTTTACAAGATCTTTTATTTTAATTTATTTGTTCTTGGAGCAGTGATCACTGTGGCACGTCTATTGTTGATCTTTATAGAAGCTGCCCCAAGTGTTCATTTGAAATCTGTCTTTCTTGCTGTCAAGAAATACGAAATGGCAGTATTTCACCCCGGCCTGAACAGAAGTTTGAATATGTTAATAAGGGCATTGAGTACATGCATGGTGGCCATCCTCAACCAGTATATTGTGATTTAGGGACTCCAGAGGGTACCATTGAGACATATACTGATTGGAATGCTAACAGTGATGGAAGTATTAGATGTGCTCCAAAAGAAATGGGGGGTTGTGGTCACTGTGTATTGGAGCTGAAGTGCATACTTCCAAATGGACGGATTTCGAATTTGGAAGCCAAGACTCGTAACATGCTGAAGGATTTTTGCAAAATTGATCACAAAACTCTTCAGAAAGAAGAAGTATTATGCAACAATTCTATGATAAGAGCTGCTTCTAGAGATGGCACGGATGATAATAACATATACTGTCCAGTGTCAAGTGACTTGTCAGAAGAAGGACTATTTCTCTTCCAACAACATTGGATTAAAGGTGAACCAATCATAGTCCGGGATGTTCTTAAACAAGGGACAGGTCTGAGTTGGGATCCAAATGTCACTTGGCGAGCATTATGTGAAAATTTGGTTTCAGGGAAGAGCTCAAATGCCTCAAAAGTGAAGGCCATTGATTGCCTGTCTTGTTGCGAGGTTTGCTTCTATCATCCTTTTTGTGCTTTTATATTAACATTTCCCCACAAAATCATTGTAATAAAATAACTATCTTTGGATTGGGTAGGTGTAAAAGCATATGAGATTATATTTCTTTTATATTGTAATGGACAATATATAGTTTATTCATTTCCAGTAATCGTATCTTTTTTCTTATTCATTTCCTTCTTAATGTAAGAATAACAATTTCACTCTGTATTTCCTGCATATAATATTAGAACTCTGATTAACACCCTTCTAAACCTTTGCAGGTAGAGATTCTCATTCGTGACTTCTTTAAAGGTTATACGAAAGGAAGAACATATATGAATCTCTGGCCAGAGATGCTCAAGCTAAAAGACTGGCCCCCCTCTGACAAGTTTGAAGATCTTTTGCCCCGGCATTGTGATGAATTTATCCGTTGTTTACCATTTCAAGAGTACAGTGATCCTCGAGCTGGAATCCTCAACCTTGCTGCAAAGTTACCAGCTCATGTCCTAAAGCCTGACATGGGTCCTAAAACCTATATTGCATATGGGACCAAAGAAGAACTTGGCAGAGGGGACTCTGTAACAAAGCTTCACTGTGATATGTCTGATGCGGTATGATACCTTGTAACATATAATTTCTATTATTTAAAGCCTTGTTAGAAACTACATTATATTTGTGCATTGAATCCAAAATCCTAGTTTTCTTCATGTTATGCTGATTATATTCTGCTCTTAGAGAATGGATGAAACTTCTAATTAATCAAAGGAATCTTTTGTTTTGCAAAATGCAAATATTATGCTCTTCTAGTAACAGATAATATATTTCCATCTTTAGAAATTTCCTCTATATCTTGTGTCAGGTATCAAACACTAGCACATTTACTTCAAGTTTTATTTCTAATTTCTTGTTCAATAATTTCCACAGGTGAATATTTTGACTCATACAGCTGATGTTACATTAACTGATGAACAACGCCCTGTTATTTCGAAATTAAAGAAAGCACACAAGGCCCAAGATGAGAAAGAGTGTCATGCTCAGGTTGCTGAATGCCTGAAGAAGTGCCATGAAATCAAT
This sequence comes from Gastrolobium villosum, assembly GCA_032173675.1. Taxonomy (NCBI): domain Eukaryota; kingdom Viridiplantae; phylum Streptophyta; class Magnoliopsida; order Fabales; family Fabaceae; genus Gastrolobium; species Gastrolobium villosum. The sequence goes on from JAVKPL010009872.1 coordinate 35,889, forward strand.
GGAAAGATCTTTCCAAATGATGTGCCTGCTATCTTTAAAGAAACAACAGAAACAGGTGGTGCTCTTTGGGACATCTTTCGAAGGGAGGATACTGAAAAGTTAGAAGCATATCTAAGAAAACATTCTAAAGAATTTAGACATACTTATTGTTGTCCAGTTCAAAAGGTATTGTTATATTTGTCTCATATTTGTGCTTCTCCTTATTTCTTATGCTTTGGTGTTCATTAATTTCTATGCTGGTTAGGTTGTCCATCCAATTCATGATCAATGTTTTTATTTGACTTTGGAGCACAAGAAGAAGCTGAAGGAAGAATTTGGTTAGTAGTTAGTTCGTTGAATTGCAACAACTTGGGCAATGCCTACAATTAGTTGTTTACACAAATCTTAACTTTCAGGCGTAGAACCTTGGACGTTTGAGCAGAAACTTGGAGAGGCGGTATTTATTCCTGCTGGATGTCCACACCAAGTTAGGAATCTCAAGGTAAAATATCTCTTTGACACATATTGGATTGCCTCACTATCACATTTTTATTTATTGTACCCCTTTGACTCTAATTACAATAATGGAAATCTTGCAGTCATGCACTAAAGTTGCTTTAGATTTTGTGTCTCCTGAGAATATTCATACGTGCTTGCGATTAAAGGATGAGTTTCGTCGTCTTCCAAGGAATCACAAGGCGAGGGAAGATAAGCTTGAGGTGATTTGTTTCTAACATCTTTTCTTATCTACTTTTATCCTGCTCTCTTCCTTAGCTTCAACCTAATTAAGTTGTAAAAGAAAATGTGATGTTAGCCAACATTTTCTCATTTTATGTCTATTTATGGTGGTTGATTTTTTATGAAACAGATAAAGAAGATGATCGTGTATGCTCTTGATCAAACAGTCAAGGAATTAGAAGCATTGATGGAGTGTTCTTGAGACTGGCCTATATTCTGCTTCCATAGCTGCAATGGTTTTTTTAACCTCATAGTTTAGATTTTTATTCAGATAGAAATTTTTTTGTGTTTTGGTAAGGGATTAATATCACTGGTCATAGATGTCCTACATAATTCCATCATTAAGGGATTAATATCACCTCGCTTGCTATTTACTTTCGTGGATCAAGGAAGCACTTGTTGGTTGGGGGACAAACCCTGCCACTATCTCTTGTGGCTTGATTGTGATACGGGAAAATTTTTAAAATTTCTAGGCAATTATTTTTTGACTTACACAAAAATACTGAGAAATATGTACATTGAAAGCATAAGAATTTCACAGCTAAAGTCCTTTCGTATCCTCCTTTAAAAAATGAGAAAATGAGGTGGAAGCAGGGTTGTCATTGGGGATAAAATAAAACAAAAACCTTATACAATTTTTCTTTTCCTCCAAAGTTTATTACACTCAGGTATTTATAAATTCAAGTTTATGTACCTAAAACAAGAAATAAAGCTTGGAAGATATTAATTGAATCAATTCAATTTTATAAAGTCGTAAAAAATCATATGCATAACACACTTCCCTTCACATATTATATATATAACTCATGGTTGTCATGGTTTATGCCTTAAACTGAGTCGTTCGCTGCTTTTGTCGTTTACTAGTGTAGAATCTCTTGCAGAATCATCAAATTATGCTTTTATGCAAAAACAATTCATCTCAAAACAAAGTGAGACATTTTGGTAATGATAAGATTAAAAAACAAGAATGAAAGTCAGTTGGCCAATTATAATAACTCACAGTTTACACAAAACTTATATTTTTAATGCAATTTGAATGTGGCCCCGTCTTGCAACGTGTTAGCGAATGATATTTTTATATTCTGATGATAAGATTAAAATATAAAATTGCAATATATTTATATTCTGATGACGAGACTAAAATATAAAATGCAAGTTTCTAATACCTCATAGTTACGTTAGGGAGGTTTTTTTTTTTTAGATTCCCAAGTATCCTCCGGTGGAAGATTAATCGTTTTGAAATAGAAGATCATATTAAATGGGTAAATCTTTTTCAATAAAGTCTTTTCCATACATTCGGCCAGAGGGAAATTTTTACAATACTACAGATGTACCCACTTTTCAATACATCCCTCTGATCAAAATCAAATACCAAACACTAATGCTGACATGTAATAGAAAAAAGTGGGATCTTAAATACATATGTTAGATTTTGAATGAAAGTAGTATGTACTACTGATGTACCAAAGATGAGCTCCGGCCATAGATCAAATCTCTATCAGTATGCTTAAGAACCCAGTTATCTACCAACTTGAACTCTCTTTTTTAGCTTCTCTTCTCCTTATGAATATAAGCAAGGCCAAACAGGTTTTTACAAAAATTCTTTTAATAAAATGAGATTTTTTTATAATGAAAAAAAAAGGTCTAAAACCAAAAATTCTTAGGAAGAGCTTTTTTTTAAATGTAACAGTTTTTTTTTTTTTTTTGAAATGTGTAATTTTTTTTAAATAAACAACTTTTAAGTTAAAAAATTTATATAACCATCAAACAACTTGTAATTTTATTTGTAAAGCTCCTTTTTTTATTTTAGGTTAAAAATAGTTTTTACCTAAAAAAAACAGTTTTTAATCCAAATTTAATTTACCCCTTTTTTAACAGCAATTTGAATTTGACTGGACTTGCAACATGTTAGCAAATGAGCTAAACTGGCTTGAATTGACGCTTTACAACCGAACTGAAAAGAGTGAGTGCTCATGTCCGAAAGAGCGATGAAGGTGGAAACTTGGGTTGAAAGAGACGAAGTAGTGGTCGGCCTCATCGCGGTTTCTCGTTCTCCACAAACACATTTGATATACAGAGGATGAGTAACAAAAGTTATTATTTAGCTCCATCCACAATCTGAAACGAATTATAGAACGGGATAGAAAGCATGATAGTAGTTCAGTTGGTGTCAGGGAATTAAGTAGATGTGAGTAAGAGTACGTATTCGATCCTTTCTATTACCGTCTTTGTGAGGGATTTAAAGCATTAATTCCGACATTCGCCTCCACATTAATTTGGAAACAATAAACCGATTGAAATATCTTAAAAAACATAAAATAAAGCAAAATACACAAGTTCTACATATCCGTAGTTTTTATGGATTAGGCCTAAGAAATAATACCATTATTCTACAAATGTTTCTTTTCAAATATTTTAGTCTACATGCAAAAGTTAAGAGTATGTTTAGGAAAAATAAAAGAAAAAAACATACTCTTATCTTAATTACCAAGAGAGGATATATTATGAAAGAAAATGGTAAATATTGAATTATAAGTGTTTTACTAAAATGAATACTTATAGTATCATCTATGTTCTAAACTAATTACACGGTTTAGAAGGTCCGCCCAATAAATTGCCTTATAACCATACTCAATAGGGTGACATATTAGTTACAGAGAAGCAGGAAAACTAAATAGCCATATTTTCATTCATTGAGAAGAAGATACAAAAAAAATCTGATTATATCAGCAAAAAGGAAGCTAACAGAAAATACTAAAAGTGACACCACTAACAGAATACATATTTGTGCTAACAGAATGCACACTTGTGTTGACAGAATAACAAATACAATCAGAACATATAAAATGAAAAATATTCATATACTAATAACCCCCCCTCTTGGACAATAAAACTGAGAATTTAGAAGGCAGAAGGGGCATGGTGAAAAGATCAGCAAGTTGCTTGGAAGAAGGGACTGGAAATGTCTTCAAGTGTGCTCATGGACAAGATGACATCTCAATGTGCTTTATACGTTCGTGGAAAACCGGGTTAGCAGCAAGATAAAGAGCAGATTGATTATCACAAAAATGA
>JAVKPL010009873.1:0-39543 GCA_032173675.1 Gastrolobium villosum
CAGAATGAGGCGTGGTGGACCATTGGCTAGCCGCGGTGCACCAGAATGAGCCGTGGTGCACCATGGGATAGCCGCGGTGCAAAAGAATGAGCGGTGGTGCACCATGGGCTAGCCGAGGTGCACCAGAATGAGCCGTGGTGCACCATGGGTTAGCCGCGGTGCACCAGAATGAGCCTTGGTGCACCCGAATTAGCCTTCGTGCACCATGGGTTAGTCGCGGTGCACCGGAATGAGCCGCGATGCACCGCAATGAGCCGTGGTGCACCATGGACTTGCCGCGATGCACCTGAGCCGCGGTGCACCAGAATGAGCCGTGGTGCACCAGCAATGCCACAGAATCAGCCGCCGTACACCACAAGAAGCCGTGGTGCACCATGGGCTAGCGGCGGTGCACCAGAATGAGCCGTGCTGCACCATGGGCTAGCCGCGGTGCACCAGAATGAGGCGTGGTGCACCATGGGCTAGCCGCGGTGCACCAGAATGAGCAGGGGAGCACCAGAAAGAGCCGTGGTGCACCATGGGCTAGCCGCGGTGCACCAGAATGAGTCGTGGTGCACCATGGGCTAGCCGTTGTGCACTAGAATGAGTCGTGGTGCACCATGGGCTAGCCGCGGTGCACCAGAATGAGCCGCAGTGCACCAGAATGAGCCGTGGTGCACCATGGGCTAGCCGCGGTGCACCAGAATGAGGCGTGGTGGACCATTGGCTAGCCGCGGTGCACCAGAATGAGCCGTGGTGCACCATGGGATAGCCGCGGTGCAAAAGAATGAGCGGTGGTGCACCATGGGCTAGCCGAGGTGCACCAGAATGAGCCGTGGTGCACCATGGGTTAGCCGCGGTGCACCAGAATGAGCCTTGGTGCACCCGAATTAGCCGTGGTGCACCATTGGGCACCGGAATGAGCCGCGATGCACCACAATGAGCCGTGGTGCACCATGGACTAGCAGCGACGCACCAGAATGAGCCGCGGTGCACCAGAATGAGCCGTGGTGCACCATGGGCTAGCTGCGGTGCACAATCGAGATGATGACATTTAAAATTTATGGTGGAGTTGTGTTGCAATGGTGCACCAGAATGAGCAATGGTGCACCAGAATGAGCAATGGTGCACCAGAATGAGCTGCGGTGCACCAGAATGAGCCTTAGAGTTCCGTGGGCTAGCCGCTGTGCACTAGAATGAGCCGAGGTTCACCACAATGAGCCGTGGTGCACCATGGGCTAGCCGCGGTACACCAGAATGAGCCGTGGTGCACCATGGGCTAGCAGTGGTGCACCAGAATGAGCCGTGGTGCACCATTGGCTAGCCGCGGTGCACCAGAATGAACCGTGGTGCACCATGGGCTAGCCGCGATGCAGCAGAATGTGCCGTGGTGCACCATGGGCTAGCCGCAGTGCACCAGAATGAGTCGTGGTGCACCATGGGCTAGCCGCGGTGCACCAGAATGAGCAGGGGAGCACCAGAACGAGTCGTGGTTCACCATGGGCTAGCCGCAGTGCACCAGAATGAGTCGTGGTGCACCATGGGTAAGCCGCGGTGCACCAGAATGAGCCACAGTGCACCAGAATGAGCCGTGGTGCACCATGGACTAGCCGCGGTGCACCAGAATGAGGCGTGGTGGGCTAGCCGCGGTGCACCAGAATGAGCCGTGGTGCACCATGGGATAGCCGCGGTGCAAAAGAATGAGTCGTGGTGCACCATGGGCTAGCCGAGGTGCAACAGAATGAGCCGTGGTGCACCATGGGTTAGCCGCGGTGCACCAGAATGAGCCTTGGTGCACCCGAATTACCCTCGTGCACCATGGGTTAGTCGCGGTGCACCGGAATGAGCCGCGATGCACCGCAATGAGCCGTGGTGCACCATGGACTTGCCGCGATGCACCAAATTGAGCCGCGGTGCACCAGAATGCGCCGTGGTGCACCCAGAATGAGCTGCGGTGCACCAGAATATGCTGCGGTGCACCATGGGCTAGCCGCGGTGCACCATAATGAGCCGTGGTGCACCATGGGCTAGCCGCGGTGCACTAGAATGAGTCGTGGTGCACCATGGGCTAGCCGCGGTGCACCAGAATGAGCAGGGGAGCACCAGAACGAGTCGTGGTTCACCAAGGGCTAGCCGCAGTGCACCAGAATGAGTCGTGGTGCACCATGGGTAGCCGCGGTGCACCAGAATGAGCCACAGTGCACCAGAATGAGCCGTGGTGCACCATGGGCTAGCCGCGGTGCACCAGAATGAGGCGTGGTTGACCATTGGCTAGCCGCGGTGCACCAGAATGAGCCGTGGTGCACCATGGGATAGCCGCGGTGCAAAAGAATGAGTTGTGGTGCACCATGGGCTAGCCAAGGTGCACCAGAATGAGCCGTGGTGCACCATGGGTTAGCCGCGGTGCACCAGAATGAGCCGTGGTGCACCCGAATTAGCCGTCGTGCACCATGGGTTAGTCGCGGTGCACCGGAATGAGCCGCGATGCACCGCAATGAGCAGTGGTGCACCATGGACTAGCCGCGATGCACCAGAATGAGCTGCGGTCCACCAGAATGCGCCGTGGTGCACCATAGGCTAGCAGCATTGCCCCAGAATGAGCCGCTGTACACCACAATAAGCCGTGGTGCACCATGGGCTAGCCGCGGTGCACCAGAATGAGCCGTGGTGCACCATGGGCTAGCCGCGGTGCACTAGAATGAGTCGTGGTGCACCATGGGCTAGCCGCGGTGCACCAGAATGAGTCGTGGTGCACCATGGGCAAGCAACGGCGCACCAGAATGAGCGGCGGTGCACCAGAATGAGCCACAGTGCACCAGAATGAGCCGTGGTGCACCATGGGCTAGCCGCGGTGCACCAGAATGAGGCGTGGTTGACCATTGGCTAGCCGCGGTGCACCAGAATGAGCCGTGGTGCACCATGGGATAGCCGCGGTGCAAAAGAATGAGTTGTGGTGCACCATGGGCTAGCCAAGGTGCACCAGAATGAGCCGTGGTGCCCCATGGGTTAGCCGCGGTGCACCAGAATGAGCCGTGGTGCACCCGAATTAGCCGTCGTGCACCATGGGTTAGTCGCGGTGCACCGGAATGAGCCGCGATGCACCGCAATGAGCAGTGGTGCACCATGGACTAGCCGCGATGCACCAGAATGAGCTGCGGTGCACCAGAATGCGCCGTGGTGCACCATGGGCTAGCAGCATTGCCCCAGAATGAGCCGCTGTACACCACAATAAGCCGTGGTGCACCATGGGCTAGCGGCGGTGCACCAGAATGAGCCGTGGTGCACCATGGGCTAGCCGCGGTGCACTAGAATGAGCCGTGGTGCACCATGGGCTAGCCGCAGTGCACTAGAATGAGTCGTGGTGCACCATGGGCTAGCCGCGGTGCACCGGAATGAGAAGGGGAGCACCAGAATGAGTCGTGGTTCACCATGGGCTAGCCGCGGTGCACCAGAATGAGTCGTGGTGCACCATGGGCAAGCCGCGGTGCACCAGAATAAGCTGCAGTGCACCAGAATGAGCCGTGGTGCACCATGGGCTAGCTGCGGTGCACCAGAATGAGGCGTGGTGGACCATTGGCTAGCCGCGGCGCACCAGAATGAGCCGTGGTGCACCATGGGAAAGCCGCGGTGCAAAAGAATGAGCTATGGTGCACCAGAATAAGCCGTGGTGCACCATGGGTTAGCCGATGTGCACCAGAATGTGCCGTGGTGCACCCGAATTAGCCATCGTGCACAATGGGTTAGTCGCGGTGCACCGGAATGAGCCGCGGTGCACCGCAATGAGCCGTGGTGCACCAGAATGAGCAGTGGTGCACCAAAATCGAGGGTGGCCGTCCGATCAAAGACTAACCAGAGAATCGTTACCTCCACCCCATTTTTGCCAAATTCCATCGTTTAGACCACTTTTTCGGGGCCCAGAATATTTTTTATCAATCCCTGAACAAGTGAAAATTGAGAAAATCCGAAAAAATGGAAAAGCATACCCCGGCATTGAATTTTGAGCTGGTTTTTTTGCAGGCGTCCATACTTAAATATATCCAACATCCCCTCCAAGCTTCATTGGATTTCATGGTGAATTTTTTCATTGATCTCAATATGCATGCTCCCCCTAACCTATAGGAACCTTGCCTTGTATGCAACTACCAAGGCTTTGTGTGTGGTGCTCCCACGATTTTTGAGTTTCTCCAACTTATTTGATAGTGTTTCTGCATTTGTTTTGGTCAATTTTTAGTGTAGTCTATCATCGGGTGCACCGCGTCAGGCACCGGGTGCACCTTGTCCGGCACCAGGTCAAGCATCAGGCGCATCTCGTCAGGCACCGAGTCAAGCATAAGGTGCACCAGGCGCACCTCATGGGGCACCAAGTCAAGCATCCGGGGCATCTCGTCGGGCACCAGGTGCACAACCCAACGCGAGTGTGGGAAGGCAGGCAGGCGCACCTCATGGGGCACCAAGTCAAGCATCCGGGGCATCTCGACGGATTTCCTTTTTCGTCGAAAAACTTCGCAAAAACAATTTCTTTTGCATTTATTTTATTCATCCATTTTCAACGGAATCCATTATCCTTCGAAAAACAACACAAAAATTAAATTCTCTTGCTATTATTTTATTCATCCATTTTCGTCAGAATCCGTTTTCCGTCAAAAAACTTCTAAGGAATCCATTTTCCGTCGAAAAACTTCAAAAAATCAATTTCATTTGCATTTATTTTATTCTTCTGTTTTCAACGGAATCCGTTTTGCTTCAAAAAACAACACAAAATCAATATCTTTTGCATTTATTTTATTCATCCTTTTTCGACGGAATCCGTTTTCCGTCAAAAAACTTCACAAAATCAATTTCTTTTGCATTTATTTTATTCATCCATTTTCGACGGAATTCATTTTCCGTCAAAAATCTTCGACGGAATCCGTTTTCCGTCAAAAAACATCACAAAAACAATTTCTTTCGCATTTATTTTATTCATCCGTTTTCGACGGAATCCATTTTGCTTCGAAAAACTTTACAAAATCAAATTATTTTCCAATTTATTTTATTCATCCGTTTTCGACGGAATTCGTTTTCCGTCAAAAATCTTCAACTGATTTCCTTTTTAGTCGAAAAACTTCACAAAATCAATTTCTTTCCATTTATTTTATTCATCCATTTTCAACGGAATCCATTTTCCATCGAAAAACAACACAAAATCAATTTCTTTTGCATTTATTTTATTCATCCATTTTCGACGGAATTCATTTTCCGTCAAAAATCTTCGACGGAATCCATTTTCCTTCGAAAAACTTCACAAAATCAATTTCTTTTGCGGTTTTTTTATTCATCCATTTTCGACGGAATTCATTTTCCGTAGAAAAACTTCACAAAACAAATTTCTTTTGCATTAATTTTATTCATCCATTTTCGACGGAATACATTTTCCGTCAAAAATCTTCGACGGAATCCGTTTTCCGTTGAAAAACTTTACAAAATCAATTTCTTTTCCAATTTATTTTATTCATCCATTTTTTACGGAATTCGTTTTGCGTCAAAAATCTTCAATGGATTTCCTTTTTCGTCGAAAATCTTCTCAAAATCAATTTCTTTTGCATTTATTTTATTCATCCGTTTTCAACGGAATCCATTTTCCTTCGAAAAACAATACAAAATCAATTTCTTTTGCATTTATTTTATTCATCAGTTTTCGATGGAATCCGTTTTCCTTCAAAAAACTTCACAAAATGAATTTCTTTTCATTTATCTTATTCATCCGTTTTCGACGGAATTCATTTTCCGTCCAAAATCATCGACGAAATCCATTTTCCGTCGAAAAACTTCACAAAATCAATTTCTTTTGCATTTATTTTACACATCCATTTTCGACGGAATCTGTTTTCCGTCGAAAAACTTCACAAAATCAATTTCTTTTCCTATTTATTTTATTCATCCGTTTTCGACGAATTTCATTTTCCGTAAAAAATCTTCGACGGATTTCCTTTTTCGTCGAACAACTTCACAAAATCAATTTCATTTGCATTTATTTTATTCATCTGTTTTCAACGGAATCCATTTTGCTTCGAAAATCAACACAAAATCAATATCTTTTGCATTTGTTTTATTCATCCATTTTCGACGGAATCCATTTTCCGTCGAAAAACTTCACAAAATCAATTTCTTTTGCATTTATTTTATTCATCCATTTTCGATGAAATTCATTTTCCGTCAAAAATCTTCGACGGAATCCATTTTCCATCGAAAAACTTCACAAAATCAATTTCTTTTGCATTTATTTTATTCATCCGTTTTCGATGGAATTCATTTTCCGTCAAAAATCTTCGACTGAATCCATTTTCCGTCAAAAATCTTCTACGGAATCCATTTTCCGTCGAAAAACTTCACTAAATTAATTTCTTTTGCATTTATTTTATTCATCCGTTTTCGACGGAATTTGTTTTCCGTCGAAAAACTTCACAAAATCAATTTCTTTTGCATTTATTTTATTCCTCCGTTTTCGATGGAATTCATTTTCCGTCCAAAATCTTCGACGGAATCCATTTTTCGTCGAAAAACTTCATAAAATCAATTTCTTTTGCATTTATTTTATTCATCCATTTTCGACGGAATCCGTTTTCCATCAAAAAATTTCACAATATCAATTTCTTTTGCATTTACTTTATTCATCCATTTTCGACGGAATCCATTTTCCGTGAAAAAACTTCACAAAATTAATTTCTTTTGCGTTTATTTTATTCATCCATTTTCGACGGAATTCATTTTCCGTCAAAAATCTTCGACAGAATCCATTTTCCGTCGAAAAACTTGACAAAATCAATTTCTTTTGCATTTATTTTATTCATCCGTTTTCGATGGAATCCATTTTCCTTCGAAAAACTATACAAAATCAAATTATTTTCCAATTTATTTTATTCATCCGTTTTCGACGGAATTCGTTTTCCGTCAAAAATCTTCGAATGATTTCTTTTTTCGTCGAAAAACTTCACAAAATCAATTTTTTTCCATTTATTTTATTCATTCGTTTTCAACGAAATCCATTTTCCTTCGAAAAACAACACACAAAAAAATTTCTTTTGCATTTATTTTATTCATCCATTTTCGACGGAATTCATTTCCCGTCAAAAAACTTCACAAAATCAATTTCTTTTGCATTTATTTTATTCATCCATTTTCGACGGAATTCATTTTCGGTCAAAAATCTTCGACGAAATCCATTTTCCGTCAAAAATCTTCAACGGAATCAATTTTCCGTCGAAAAACTTCACAAAATCAATTTCTTTTCCTATTTATTTTATTCATCCGTTTTCGACGAATTTCATTTTCCGTAAAAAAATCTTCGACGGATTTCCTTTTTCGTCGAACAACTTCACAAAATCAATTTCATTTGCATTTATTTTATTCATCTGTTTTCAACGGAATCCATTTTGCTTCGAAAATCAACACAAAATCAATATCTTTTGCATTTGTTTTATTCATCCATTTTCGACGGAATCCATTTTCCATCGAAAAACTTCACAAAATCAATTTCTTTTGCATTTATTTTATTCATCCATTTTCGACGAAATTCATTTTCCGTCAAAAATCTTCGACGGAATCCATTTTCCATCGAAAAACTTCACAAAATCAATTTCTTTTGCATTTATTTTATTCATCCGTTTTCGATAGAATTCATTTTCCGTCAAAAATCTTCGACTGAATCCATTTTCCGTCAAAAATCTTCTACGGAATCCATTTTCCGTCGAAAAACTTCACTAAAGTAATTTCTTTTGCATTTATTTTATTCATCCGTTTTCGACGGAATTTGTTTTCCGTCGAAAAACTTCACAAACTCAATTTCTTTTGCTTTTATTTTATTCCTCCGTTTTCGATGGAATACATTTTTCGTCAAAAATCTTCGACGGAATCCATTTTTCGTCGAAAAACTTCATAAAATTAATTTCTTTTGCATTTATTTTATTCATCCATTTTCGACGGAATCCGTTTTCCATCAAAAAAATTCACAATATCAATTTCTTTTGCATTTACTTTATTCATCCATTTTCGACGGAATCCATTTTCCGTGAAAAAACTTCACAAAATTAATTTCTTTTGCGTTTATTTTATTCATCCATTTTCGACGGAATTCATTTTCCGTCAAAAATCTTCGACGGAATCCATTTTCCATCGAAAAACTTCACAAAATCAATTTCTTTTGCATTTATTTTATTCATCCGTTTTCGATGGAATTCATTTTCCGTCAAAAATCTTCGACGGAATCCATTTTCCGTCAAAAATATTCTACGGAATCCATTTTCCGTCGAAAAATTTCACATAATTAATTTCTTTGGCATTTATTTTATTCATCCGTTTTGTAACATCCCGCATAATTAGTAAAATATATATATATAAGTACTATATGTTATAGATGTATGTGTAGATTTCGGATTTATGGTTTATGCGTGATGGCTTGCGAATTGTTTGATCTTTATCCTTGGATGAGACTAAGGTAAGTATTTAAATTAAATCATAGGAGGACGTAAAGGCACTTGAAGACGTGATGTTTGCTGTTGCTTGCTGATGAATGGACTTGTATTGTTGCTGTTTGTTTGATTGGATGACTGTAATGATTGATATTTCGGTACTCTTGGATGACTGTAGACTTTATCATCTCTATTTTATCTTGAACTTTGATGAACAGCGGCTATTTTGGAAAACGTTTGTGAAAAGAATTTAAGTGCTGAAATTTTTACAGTGCACCTTACGGGTGGTGTTTTTATGAGCAAACGAACTCTGATTTACTATTATTTTATATGCACGCGAAGCCCCAAACGTGCTCTTTCCAAATCACTTGAAACATTTTTTATCGTCCAAACAGAAGTCATAAGAATTATTGAAACGTCTTACGAACTTGTACTTAGCATGAAAATTTTTGAGAGCTCATGTGACGTTAACGACTCTAATTCCGCTTAGCAAACGACTCTCTTGGATGCATACAAGGGAGGGCGTTACACTAATTGGTATCAGAGCAGTTTGGTCCATGAATTTGCTTGTGATTGATTGAATTGATTGTTGATTGTGTTTATCTGCTGATTGACTGCCTAAATGTGCTATAGTTTAAGTATATGTTAGCTAGGGTAGTAAGATTGCTAGGATCGTTCTGTGATAAGACACGGAAGCATAGTTAACTTATCCGAATTGAACCCGAGTACCTACTTGGGACTGCTGCCATGAATAACTTGCGGTGAGCCTGATCAACTCATTTCCTGATATTGTGAGTGCAGAATCATGGCAGGTGGTCGCGGTTCAACTCGGGGAAGGTCTGGCGATGCGGAAGAGGATCTTATCACTACCATTGGGGGACTGGCAACGTTTATCCAGAATATGAGCCAAGAATGGCGCGACCATAGGCAACAGAATCAGAACCAACCCCCACTGCATGAAAATGCAGAAGAAATTGCCCGTCGGAGGTTGAAAGACTTCCGCAACTTCCAACCACCTACCTTTGAGGGTGAAGACAACCCCGAGGCTGCAACAAAGTGGTTGCAGATGATTGAGCATATTTTCGAACGCATGGCATGCCCAGAAGCGCAGAAGACTGATTACGCGTCGTACCAGCTGATGGGAGAAGCTTTAACATGGTGGACTGGTGCGAGGGCTCTGCTGAGAGCTCAGGACGTGGAACTAACATGGGCCGTATTCAGACAAGTATTCTTGGATAAGTATTTTCCTAAGGCAATGAGAAGAATGAAGCACACTGAACTGCTGTCACTCAGGCAGGATAACATGACGGTCAATGAGTACATTGCAAAATTTGGACAGCTGATCGAGTACGCCAACTTTGATCGGAACATTTACGATGAAGAATGGCAGGTGGAGAAGTTCGAAAGCGGATTACATCCGGAAATCCGCAAGCTCATTTTGACGACGGCTAATCGTACACTTCCCGAACTCATCAACCAGAGTCGTCAGGCGGAAGGAATCATTAATGAGGCCAAGAACTTGAACAAGCCACCAACACAATTCCACGGAGGAAACCGTGCAGGCAGATTCTTCAGGACGGCACCTGGTAGGGGTCGAGGCAGAGGTACGCAGTTGCAGGCGCGGCCTGGAAATTTTAAGAGAAGCTATACTGTGGGTCAATCGTCGACTGGACGACAGGGCGCGACTGTTTGTGCTACTTGTGGAAAGAATCACTTTGGAGTCTGTCGCAAGAACAACAATGCATGTTTCAGATGTGGCCAGCAAGGACATTTTGCTTACAAATGCCCCCAGAACGCTGACCAACAGCCTACGCAAGCACGGGTGTTCACATTGGATGCAAATGAAGCACAGAAGTTTCCCAACCTGATCAAAGGTAATGTCACTTTAAATGGTCACCCAATTTCTGTTATCTTTGATTCTGGAGCGTCTGGCTCTTTTATGGCAAAGCATACTGCCTTGAGAATAGGCATCACCCCAACCCCGTTACCTTATGAGTTACACATCAGCACACCTACTGGAGGATCGTGCACAGCCTCAGAGGTCTGCAGAGGTGTTATCTTGCAGTATGAAGGGAACACGTATACAGTTAACTTGGTGGTCCTGCCGGTATTCAACTTCGATGTGATTATCGGTATGGACTGGTTGACGGAAAACGGGATAACATTGGACTGTCGAGCGGGGAAAGTCGTTGTTCCTGCGAAAGATGGTAATTTTCAACCTTTCTCTCTCATTTCTTTATTGCAAGTTAGAAAAGAGCTCCGCAAGGGAGCAGCAGGGTATCTCTTGTCGATCGAGGCTGAAACCTCGGTTGACAATCAAATTCAGAATGTACCGGTAGTTAGAGAATTCGAGGAGGTATTCCCGGATGAAATACCTCGATTGCCTCCTCATAGGGAAATAGAATTTTCCATCGAACTTGTTCCTGGAGTTGGACCAATCTCCATTGCCCCGTATCGTATGGCGCCGTTGGAACTGCGAGAGTTGAAGAAGCAGATAGAAGAGCTTTTGGCAAAGGAATTCATCAGACCGAGTACCTCCCCATGGGGTGCTCCAGCCATCTTGATTAAGAAGAAGGATGGAAGTTTACGTCTGTGTGTAGATTACCGCCAGCTGAACAAAGTAACGGTGAAGAATAAGTATCCGCTACCGAGGATCGACGATTTGATGGACCAGCTGAGAGGAGCCAGAGTCTTTTCCAAGATAGATTTACGATCGGGATACCATCAGATCCGGGTCAAACCGGAGGATATTCCAAAAACCGCTTTTAGGACTCGTTATGGGCACTACGAATATCAGGTGATCCCATTCGGACTTACGAATGCTCCAGCGGTATTCATGGACTACATGAACCGCATTTTCCGCCCCTTTCTTGATCAGTTCGTTATTGTGTTTATCGACGATATCCTGATTTACTCAGCTAATGAAGAGCTGCACGCGGAACATCTGAGGATTGTCTTGCAAATCTTGAAGGAGAAGCAGTTGTACGCGAAATGGTCGAAGTGCGAGTTTTGGCTTAAAGAGGTCCAGTTTCTGGGCCATGTCATTTCATCAGAAGGTATCGCGGTGGACCCCAGCAAAGTCGAAGCTGTCATAAATTGGGAACGACCCAAAACTGTCACTGAAGTAAGAAGTTTCTTAGGTCTTGCTGGATACTATCGAAGGTTCATCCAGAATTTCTCTCAGATAGTGCAACCTCTTACTCGTCTCACTCGGAAGGATAAGCCTTTTGAGTGGACTGAAGCTTGTGAAGAATGTTTCTTGGAACTAAAGAGCAGATTGACAAGTGCTCCCGTACTCACGATTCCGGATCCTACTCGAAAGTTCGAAGTATACTGTGATGCGTCGCTGAAAGGACTTGGATGCGTGTTGATGCAGGATCGTATGGCGGTAGCTTATGCATCTCGACAACTAAAGCCTCACGAAGAGAATTATCCTACGCACGATTTGGAGTTAGCAGCTATAGTGTTCGCACTTAAAATCTGGAGGCACCACTTGTATGGTTCGCAGTTTGACGTGTTCAGCGATCATAAGAGTTTGAAGTACTTGTTCGACCAGAAGGAGCTGAATATGCGGCAACGACGTTGGATGGAATTTCTGAAGGACTATGATTTTGAACTTAAATACCACCCAGGAAAGGCAAACGTGGTAGCTGACGCCCTGAGTAGGAAGACACTGCACACTGCAACTCTGATGATGGAAGAATTGAAATTGTTTGAGGACGAGAGAAGGAATAGCATAAGATTGGGAAATATAAAGGTGGAGAATGAATTGATCAGTAGAATTAAGGAGGCTCAGAAAGACGAAGAGTTAGTCCGTGATTTGGTTGGCAACCAAGATGTTGTAAAGGATGAGAATGATGTTTGGAGATTTCAAGGACGACTGGTTGTGCCGAATGAAGAGTTGAAACAAGAAGTTTTACAGGAGGCTCACAAGGGTAAGTATGCAGTTCATCCTGGATCCACGAAGATGTACCATGATTTGAAGACCTCGTTTTGGTGGCCGGGTATGAAGCGTGATATTGCGGAGTATGTATCTCGATGCTTAACCTGTCAGAAGGTGAAGTACGAACATCAGAAACCTTCGGGACTTCTTCAACCTTTGGAGATTCCCGAATGGAAGTGGGACAGTATTGCGATGGATTTTGTAGTTGGATTTCCTCGGACGCGAGAAGGATATGATGCTATCTGGGTGATTGTTGATCGTTTAACGAAGTCAGCTCATTTCTTGCGTGTTAGAACCACATATGATACAGAGAGGCTTGCTAGAATTTATCTGCAGGAGATTGTGAAGCTGCATGGAGTTCCTACAAGTATTGTCAGTGATCGTGATCCCAAGTTTACATCTAAGTTCTGGGAATCCTTTCAAAGAGCATTAGGGACCCATTTGAAGTTGAGTACTGCTTATCATCCGCAGACCGATGGACAGACGGAACGCACCATTCAAGCATTAGAGGACATGTTGCGAGCATGCGTTTTGGAGTTAGGAGGCAGCTGGGATAGTTATCTTTCGTTGATTGAGTTTGCTTACAACAACAGTTACCATTCCAGTATTCAGATGGCACCGTATGAAGCTCTGTATGGGAGAAAATGCAGATCCCCTTTATGCTGGACTGAAGTGGGTGAGCGAAGTATGTTAGGACCTGATCTAATTCAAGAAACATCCGAACAAGTAAAGAAGATTCGGGAGAATATGCAGCGGGCTCAGGCCAGACAGAAGAGTTATTACGACAAGCGTCATAAGCCTCTATCTTTCGAAGCCGGAGACCATGTATTTTTGAGAATCACACCTACATCGGGACTCGGAAGGAGAATGGGAGTAAAGAAGTTAAGTCCTCGATACTTAGGACCGTATCTGATTATGGATCGGATTGGAGAGTCTGCATACCGGTTGGCCTTACCACCCAATCTGTCAGGAATTCACAATGTATTTCATGTGTCGCAGCTACGGAGGTATCTCTCTGATTCATCTCACGTGTTACAGCCGGAAGAAGTGGAACTAAAGGAAAATCTGACTTATCAAGTGCAACCGTTCCAAATTCTTGAAAGATCCGTCAAGCGACTCCGTTCTAAAGAGATTCCTTTGGTGAAAGTATTATGGAACAACAGATCGGCAGCTGAAGCCACTTGGGAGCGCGAGGACGACATTCTGAAACGCTATCCAGAACTGTTTAGCTCTTAAGTAAGTTTATTTTGCGGACAAAATTCCTATTTGGTGGGGAGAGTGTAACATCCCGCATAATTAGTAAAATATATATATAAGTACTATATGTTATAGATGTATGTGTAGATTTCGGATTTATGGTTTATGCGTGATGGCTTGCGAATTGTTTGATCTTTATCCTTGGATGAGACTAAGGTAAGTATTTAAATTAAATCATAGGAGGACGTAAAGGCACTTGAAGACGTGATGTTTGCTGTTGCTTGCTGATGAATGGACTTGTACTGTTGCTGTTTGTTTGATTGGATGACTGTAATGATTGATATTTCGGTACTCTTGGATGACTGTAGACTTTATCATCTCTATTTTATCTTGAACTTTGATGAACAGCGGCTATTTTGGAAAACGTTTGTGAAAAGAATTTAAGTGCTGAAATTTTTACAGTGCACCTTACGGGTGGTGTTTTTATGAGCAAACGAACTCTGATTTACTATTATTTTATATGCACGCGAAGCCCCAAACGTGCTCTTTCCAAATCACTTGAAACATTTTTTATCGTCCAAACAGAAGTCATAAGAATTATTGAAACGTCTTACGAACTTGTACTTAGCATGAAAATTTTTGAGAGCTCATGTGACGTTAACGACTCTAATTCCGCTTAGCAAACGACTCTCTTGGATGCATACAAGGGAGGGCGTTACACGTTTTAAACATAACAAAATCAATTTCTTTTGCATTTATTTTATTCATCCGTTTTCGATGGAATCCATTTTCCTTCAAAAAACTTTACAAAATCAAATTATTTTCCAATTTATTTTAATCATCCGTTTTCGACGGAATTCGTTTTCCGTCAAAAATCTTCGACTGATTTCCTTTTTCGTCGAAAAACTTCCCAAAATCAATTTTTTTCCATTTATTTTATTCATCCGTTTTCAACGGAATCCATTTTCCTTCGAAAAATAACACACAAAAAAATTTCTTTTGCATTTACTTTATTCATCCATTTTCGATGGAATTCATTTTCCGTCAAAAATCTTCGACGGAATCCATTTTTCGTCAAAAATCTTCTACGGAATCAATTTTCCGTCGAAAAACTTCACAAAATCAATTTCTTTTGCATTTATTTTATTCACCAATTTTCGACGGAATCCATTTTCCGTCGAAAAACTTCACAAAATTAATTTCTTTTGCATTTATTTTATTCATCCGTTTTCATCGGAATCCATTTTCCGTCGAAAAACTTCACAAAATTAATTTCTTTTGCATTTATTTTATTCATCCGTTTTCATCGGAATCCATTTTCCGTCGAAAAACTTCACAAAATCAATTTCTTTTGCATTTATTTTATTCATCCATTTTCGACGGAATTCATTTTCCGTCAAAAATCTTCGACGGAATCCATTTTTCGTCGAAAACTTCACAAAATCAATTTCTTTTGCATTTATTTTATTCATCCATTTTCAACGGAATTCATATTTTCCGTCAAAAATCTTCGACAGAATCCATTTTTAGTCGAAAAACTTCACAAAATTAATTTCTTTTGCATTTATTTTATTCATCAGTTTTCGACGGAATCCGTTTTCTTTCGAAAAACTTTACAAAATCAATTTCTTTTTCAATTTATTTTATTAATCCGTTTTCCGACAAAAATCTTCGACGGATTTCCTTTTTCGTCGAAAAACTTCGCAAAAACAATTTCTTTTGCATTTATTTTATTCATCCGTTTTCAACGGAATCCATTTTCCTTCGAAAAACAACACAAAAATTAAAATCTTTTGCTATTATTTTATTCATCCATTTTCATCAGAATCCGTTTTCCGTCAAAAATCTTCTAAGGAATCCATTTTCCGTCGAAAAACTTCAAAGAATCAATTTCTTTTGCATTTATTTTATTAATCCGTTTTCGACGAAATTTTTTTTCCATCGAAAAACTTCACAAAATCAATTTCTTTTGCATTTATTTTATTCATCCGTTTTCGACGGAATACATTTTCCGTCAAAAATCTTCGACGGAATCCATTTTCCGTCGAAAACTTCACAAAATCAATTTCTTTTGCATTTATTTTATTCATCCATTTTCGACGGAATCCGTTTTCCATCAAAAAACTTTGCAAAAAAAATTTCTTTTGAATTTATTTTATTCATCCATTTTCGACGGAATCCATTTTCCGTCAAAAAACTTCACAAAATCAATTTCTTTTGCATTTATTTTATTCATCCATTTTCGACGGAATCCATTTTCCGTCAAAAAACTTGACAATATTTATCTTATTTTCCGTCAAATGAATTTCTTTTCCATTTATCTTATTCATCCGTTTTCGACGGAATTCATTTTCCTTCGAAAAACTTCACAAAATCAATTTCTTTTTCATTTATTTTATTCATCCATTTTCGACAGAATTCATTTTCCGACAAAAATCTTCGACGGAATCCATTTTCCGTCGAAATCTTCATAAAAACAATTTCTTTTGACGGCATGCGCGCGATGGAAGCATCCGGTAGCGCCATGTCCATCTCGCTAGGCATGATCGATACCATCAAGAACCAGCCCTCTCCGCCGTCAATTCCTTTCACAACTTGTTCAGTCGTTATTCATCCGGGTGCCTCCACAAGATCAACGATGCACGTAAGGCAATAACAGCCGGGACCGGGGTAAGTCCCCAAAACGAACCGCCGCACATGCATCAACGATGCTAAATCATCGTCAAGTTATTATGGGAATTCGACCTCAATGCAACGGGACATGGGCCCGAGCGCATTGAGAAGGAATTCCCCCGAAACACGTCCCACTCAGGCAACTCGGCAGTCATCGCAATTGTGTCCCCAAGGCATCAGGAATCGAGAGGGACGCACCGAATGGGCGACGTTCGGTTGTGGATGCGAAAGGAATCAAGCACCCACGTGGGATGCCCCGGGATCCATTGCTCTTGCGTCGTCGATGGCTGAACGAGCCACGCCACATTGTCGTGGGAACTCAACCTCAACACAGCGGGACATTGGTGCGCACGACGTTGCTCCTAGCAGGCGTCAAAGGCCTAACCCACCTCCCTCGGTGATGTACACAATACCTAGGCCCCACAAGCATGGGAAGGCTTGCACGAGCTCTAGGGAGAGCCCCTATGGTGCCCCTACACAGCCCACCGCAGGCGTGGGAAGGCAGGCAGCTGCTTCCCCCTATAATAGCCTTATATGCAGTTGCCAGTTTTGCACAAGTAGATACCTTTTTTTTGAGGAGGAAGAAGTCCAAATTCGGACCTAGAAATTAAATTTCGGTCTAATTTTTTGCATGCATTCTTGTTAAAACCATATCTTACTGTTCCCAAAGTCTCATGATTTTTATAGATGGGATTAATTTAATATTAATTTTTCAAGAGGCGTGATTTGAGAAAATCCAAAAAAATGGAAAATCGTACCTAGGCATCGAATTTTGATCTGGTTTTTTGCAAGCATCCATGCTTAAATATATCCAACATCCCCTCCAAGTTTCATTGGATTTCATGGAAGAATTGTTTTTTAATAAATTTTTGGAGCCTATGCCTCCTCCCCCCTTATAATAGCCTTATATGCAGTTACCAGTTTTGCACAACTAGACTCCTTTTTTGCAAGGAGGAAGAAGTCCAAATTCGGACCTAGAAATTGAATTTCAGTCTGATTTTTTGCATACATGCTTGGAAAAACCATATCTTACTGTTCCCAAAGTTTCATGATTTTTCTCCATGGGATTAATTTAATATTAATTTTTCAAGAGGCGTAATTTGAGAAAATCCGAAAAAATGGAAAATCGTACCCAGGCATCGAATTTTGATTAGCCAAGAGTTTGTGTGTGGTGCTCCCACGATTTTTGAGTTCCTCAAACCCATTTGATAGTGTTTCTACATTTTTTTTTGGTCAACTTTTAGTGTAGTATATCATCGGGTGCACCAGAAAGAGCCGCAATGCACTAGAATGAGCCGGGGTGCACCATGGGCTAGCCGCGGTGCACAAAAATGAGGCGTGGTGGACTACTGGCTAGCCATTGTGCACCAGAATGAGCCGTGGTGCACCCTGGGATAGCCGCGGTGCCCCAAAATGAGCCGTGGTGCACCATGGGCTAGCCGAGGTGCACAAAAATGAGCCGCAGTGCAGCAGAATGAGCCGTCGTGCTGCATGGGTTAGCCGCGGTGCATCGGAATGAGCCGTGGTGCACCGCAATGAGCCGTGGTGCACAATGGGCTAGCCGCAGTGCACCAGAATGAGCCGCGGTGCACCAGAATTGAGTCGTGGTGCACCATGGGCTAGCCACGGTACACCAGAATGAGCTATGGTGCACCAGAATGAGCCGTTGTGCACTATGGGCTAGCCACGGTGCACCAGAATGAGCCGGGGTGCACCTTGGGCTAGCCGCAGGTGCACGAGAATGAGCTATGGTGTACCTGAATGAGCCGTGGTGCACCATGGGCTAGCCGCGTTGCACCAGAATGTGCCGGGGTGCACCAAAATGAGCCGTGGTGCACCATGTGCTAGCCGCTGTGCACTAGAATGAGCCGGGGTGCACCAGAATGAGCCGCGGTGCACCAGAATGAGGCGTGGTGCACCATGGGCTAGCCGCGGTGCACCAAAATTAGCCTTGGTGCTCCGTGGGCTAGCCGCTGTGCACCAGAATGAGGCGTGGTTCACCGGAATGAGTTGTGGTGCACCATGGGCTAGCCGCAGTGCACCAGACTGAGCCGTGGTGTACCATGGGCTAGCGGCGGTGCACCAGAATGAGCCGTGGTGCACCATGGGCTAGCCGCAGTGCACTAGAATGAGTCGTGGTGCACCATGGGCTAGCCGCGGTGCACCAGAATGAGCCGGGGAGCACCAGAATGAGCCATGGTTCACCATGGGCTAGCCGCGGTGCACCAGAATGAGTCGTGGTGCACCATGGGCAAGCAGCGGCGCACCAGAATGAGCCGCGGTGCACCAGAATGAGCCGCAGTGCACCAGAATAAGCCGTGGTGCACCATGGGCTAGCTGCGGTGCACAATCGAGATGATGACATTTAAAATTTATGGGGGAGTTTTGTTGCAATGGTGCACCAGAATGAGCTGCGGTGCACCAGAATGAATCGTGGTGCACCATGGGCTAGCCGCGGTGCACCAGAATGAGCCTTAGAGCTCCGTGGGCTAGCCGCTGTGCACAGAATGAGCCGAGGTTCACCAGAAGCCGTGGTGCACCAGCCGTGGTGCACCATGGGCTAGCCGCGGTGCACCAGAATGAGCCGTGGTGCACCGTGGGCTAGCGGCGGTGCACCAGAATGAGCCGTGGTGCACCGTGGGCTAGCGGCGGTGCACCAGAATGAGCCGTGGTGCACCGTGGGCTAGCCGCGGTGCACCAGAATGAGCCGTGGTGCACCCTGGGCTAGCCGCAGTGCACTAGACTGAGTCGTGGTGCACCAGAATAAGCAGGGGAGCACCAGAATGAGCCGTGGTTCACCATGGGCTAGTCGCGGTGCACCAGAATGAGTCGTGGTGCACCATGGGCAAGCCGCGGTGCACCAGAATGAGCCGCAGTGCACCAGAATGAGCCGTGGTGCACCATGGGTTAGCCGCGGTGCACCAGAATGAGGCGTGGTGGACCATTGGCTAGCCACGGTGCACCAGAATGAGCCGTGGTGCACCATGGGATAGCCGCGGTGCAAAAGAATGAGCTGTGGTGCACCATGGGCTAGCCGAGGTGCACCAGAATGAGCCGTGGTGCACCATGGGTTAGCTGCGGTGCACCGGAATGAGCCGTGGTGCACCCGAATTAGCCGTCGTGCACCATAGGTTAGTCGCGGTGCACCGGAATGAGCCGCGATGAACCGCAATGAGCCGTGGTGCACCATGGACTAGCCGCGATGCACCAGAATGAGCCGCGGTGCACCAGAATGAGCCGTGGTGCACCATGGGCTAGCCGCAATGCCCCAGAATGAGCCGCCGTACACCACAATAAGCCGTGGTGCACCATGGGCTAGCGGCGGTGCACCAGAATGAGCCGTGGTGCACCATGGGCTAGCCGCGGTGCACCAGAATTAGCCGTGGTGCACCATGGGCTAGCAGCGGTGCACCAGAATGAGCCGTGGTGGTGTGCACCAGAGTGAGCCGTGGTGCAGCATGGGCTAGCCGCGGTGCACCAGAATGAGCCGTGGTGCACCATGGGCTAGCACCAGAATGCATGAGCCGTGGTGCACCATGGGCTAGCCGCGGTGCACCAGAATGAGCCGTGGTGCACCAGAATGAGCCGTGGTGCACCTCGGGCTAGCCAAGGTGCACCAGAATGAGCCGTGGTTCACCATGGGCTAGCCGCGGTGCTCCAGAATGAGTCGTGGTGCACCATGGGCAAGCCGCAGTGCACCAGAATGAGCTGCAATGCACCAGAATGAGCCGTGGTGCACCATGGGCTAGCTGCGGTGCACCAGAATGAGGCGTGGTGGACCATTGGCTAGCCGCGGTGCACCAGAATGAGCCATGGTGCACCATGGGATAGCCGCGGTGCAAAAGAATGAGCTATGGTGCACCATGGGCTAGCCGAGGTGCACCAGAATGAGCCGTGGTGCACCATGGGTTAGCCGCTGTGCACCAGAATGAGCCGTGGTGCACCCGAATTAGCCGCCGTGCACAATGGGTTAGTCGCGGTGCACCGGAATGAGCCGCGGTGCACCGCAATGAGCCGTGGTGCACCAGAATGAGCAGTGGTGCACCAAAATCGAGGGTGGCCATCCGATCAAAGACTAACCAGAGAATCGTTACCTCCACCCCATTTTTGCCAAATTCCATCGTTTAGACCACTTTTTCGGCACCCAGAATATTTTTTATCAATCCCTGAACAAGTGAAAATTGAGAAAATCCGAAAAAATGGAAAAGCATACCCCGGCATTGAATTTTGAGCTGGTTTTTTTGCAGGCGTCCATACTTAAATATATCCAACATCGCCTCCAAGTTTCATTGGATTTCATGGTGAATTTTTTCATTGATCTGAATATGCATGCTCCCCCTAACCTATAGGAACCTTGCCTTGTATGCAACTACCAAGGCTTTGTGTGTGGTGCTCCCACGATTTTTGAGTTCCTCCAACTTATTTGATAGTGTTTCTGCATTTGTTTTGGTTAATTTTTAGTGTAGTCTATCATCGGGTGCACCGCGTCGGGCACCGGGTGCACCTCATCCGACACCAGGTCAAGCATCAGGCGCATCTCGTCAGGCACCGAGTCAAGCATAAGGTGCACCAGGCGCACCTCATGGGGCACCAAGTCAAGCATCCGGGGCATCTCGTCGGGCACCAGGTGCACAGCCCAACGCGAGTGTGGGAAGGCAGGCAGGCGCACCTCATGGGGCACCAAGTCAAGCATCCGGGGCATCTCGACGGATTTCATTTTTCGTCGAAAAACTTCGCAAAAACAATTTCTTTTGCATTTATTTTATTCATCCGTTTTCAACGGAATCCATTTTCCTTCGAAAAACAACACAAAAATTAAATTCTTTTGCTATTATTTTATTCATTCATTTTCGTCAGAATCCGTTTTCCGTCAAAAAACTTCTAAGGAATCCATTTTCCGTCGAAAAACTTCAAAAAATCAATTTCATTTGCATTTATTTTATTCATCCGTTTTCAACGGAATGCATTTTGCTTCATAAAACAACACAAAATCAATATCTTTTGCATTTATTTTATTCATCCATTTTCGACGGAATCCGTTTTCCGTCAACAAACTTCACAAAATCAATTTCTTTTGCATTTATTTTATTCATCCATTTTCGACGGAATTCATTTTCCGTCAAAAATCTTCGATGGAATCCGTTTTCCGTCGAAAAACTTCACAAAATCAATTTCTTTTGCATTTATTTTATTCATCCGTTTTTGACGGAATCCATTTTGCTTCGAAAAACTTTACAAAATCAAATTATTTTCCAATTTATTTTATTCATCCGTTTTCGACGGAATTCGTTTTCCGTCAAAAATCTTCAACTGATTTCCTTTTTAGTCGAAAAACTTCACAAAATCAATTTCTTTCCATTTATTTTATTCATCCATTTTCAATGGAATCCATTTTCCATCAAAAAACAACACAAAATCAATTTCTTTTGCATTTATTTTATTCATCCATTTTCGACGGAATTCTTTTTCCGTCAAAAATCTTCGACGGAATCCATTTTCCGTCGAAAAACTTCACAAAATCAATTTCTTTTGCAATTTTTTTATTCATCCATTTTCGACGGAATTCATTTTCCGTAGAAAAACTTCACAAAACAAATTTCTTTTGCATTAATTTTATTCATCCATTTTCGACGGAATACATTTTCCGTCAAAAATCTTCGACGGAATCCATTTTCCGTCGAAAAACTTTACAAAATCAATTTCTTTTCCAATTTATTTTATTCATCCATTTTTTTCCGGAATTCGTTTTACGTCAAAAATCTTCAACGGATTTCCTTTTTCGTCGAAAAACTTCACAAAATCAATTTCTTTTGCATTTATTTTATGCATCCGTTTTCAACGGAATCCATTTTCCTTCGAAAAACAATACAAAATCAATTTCTTTTGCATTTATTTTATTCATCCGTTTTTTATGGAATTCATTTTCCGTCAAAAATCTTCGACGGAATCCATTTTCCGTCAAAAATGTTCTACGGAATCCATTTTCCGTCGAAAAACTTCACAAAATTAATTTCTTTTGCATTTATTTTATTCATCCATTTTCGACGGAATTTGTTTTCCGTCGAAAAACTTCACAAAATCAATTTCATTTGCATTTATTTTAATCATCCGTTTTCGACGGAATACATTTTTCGTCAAAAATCTTCGACGGAATCCATTTTTCGTCGAAAAACTTCATAAAATCAATTTCTTTTGCATTTATTTTATTCATCCATTTTCGACGGAATCCGTTTTCCATCAAAAAATTTCACAATATCAATTTCTTTTACATTTATTTTATTCATCCATTTTCGACAGAATCCATTTTCCGTGAAAAAAACTTCACAAAATTAATTTATTTTGCGTTTATTTTATTCATCCATTTTCGACGGAATTCATTTTCCGTCAAAAATCTTCGACAGAATCCATTTTCCGTCGAAAAACTTGACAAAATCAATTTCTTTTACATTTATTTTATTCATCCGTTTTCAATGGAATCCATTTTCCTTCAAAAAACTTTACAAAATCAAATTATTTTCCAATTTATTTTAATCATCCGTTTTCGACGGAATTCGTTTTCCGTCAAAAATCTTCGACTGATTTCCTTTTTCGTCGAAAAACTTCCCAAAATCAATTTTTTTCCATTTATTTTATTCATCCGTTTTCAACGGAATCCATTTTCCTTCGAAAAATAACACACAAAAAAATTTCTTTTGCATTTATTTTATTCATCCATTTTCGACAGAATTCATTTTCCGTCAAAAATCTTCGACGGAATCCATTTTTCGTCAAAAATCTTCTACGGAATCAATTTTCCGTCGAAAAACTTCACAAAATCAATTTCTTTTGCATTTATTTTATTCATCTATTTTCGACGAAATCCATTTTCCGTCGAAAAACTTCACAAAATTAATTTCTTTTGCATTTATTTTATTCATCCGTTTTCATCGGAATCCATTTTCCGTCGAAAAACTTCACAAAATTAATTTCTTTTGCATTTATTCTATTCATCCGTTTTTCATCGGGATCCATTTTCCGTCGAAAAACTTCACAAAATCAATTTCTTTTGCATTTATTTTATTCATCCATTTTCGACGGAATTCATTTTCCGTCAAAAATCTTCGACGGAATCCATTTTTCGTCGAAAACTACACAAAATCAATTTCTTTTGCATTTATTTTATTCATCCATTTTCAACGGAATTCATATTTTCCGTCAAAAATCTTCGACGGAATCCATTTTTAGTCGAAAAACTTCACAAAATTAATTTCTTTTGCATTTATTTTATTCATCAGTTTTCGACGGAATCCGTTTTCTTTCGAAAAACTTTACAAAATCAATTTCTTTTTCAATTTATTTTATTAATCCGTTTTCCGACAAAAATCTTCGACGAATTTCCTTTTTCGTCGAAAAACTTCGCAAAAACAATTTCATTTGCATTTATTTTATTCATCCGTTTTCAACGGAATCCATTTTCCTTCGAAAAACAACACAAAAATTAAATTCTTTTGCTATTATTTTATTCATCCATTTTCGTCAGAATCCGTTTTCCGTCAAAAATCTTCTAAGGAATCCATTTTCCGACGAAAAACTTCAAAAAATCAATTTCTTTTGCATTTATTTTATTAATCCGTTTTCGACGAAATTCTTTTTCCATCGAAAAACTTCACAAAATCAATTTCTTTTGCATTTATTTTATTCATCCTTTTTCGACGGAATACATTTTCCGTCAAAAATCTTCGACGGAATCCAACTTCACAAAATCAATTTCTTTTCCATTTTCCGTCGAAAAACTTCACAAAATCAATTTCTTTTGCATTTATTTTATTCATCCATTTTCGACGGAATCCGTTTTCCATCAAAAAACTTCGCAAAAAAATTTCTTTTGAATTTATTTTATTCATCCATTTTCGACGGAATCCATTTTCCGTCAAAAAACTTGACAATATGAATTTATTTTCCATTTATCTTATTCATCCGTTTTCGACGGAATTCATTTTCCGTCGAAAAACTTCACAAAATCAATTTCTTTTTCATTTATTTTATTCATCCATTTTCGACAGAATTCATTTTCCTACAAAAATCTTCGACGGAATACATTTTCCGTCGAAAACTTCACAAAAACAATTTCTTTTGACGGCATGCGCGCGATGGAAGCATCCGGTAGCGCCATGTCCATCTCGCTAGGCATGGTCGATACCATCAAGAACCAGCCCTCTCCGCCGTCAATTCCTTTCACAACTTGTTCAGTCGTGATTCATCCGGGTGCCTCCACAAGATCAACGATGCACGTAAGGCAATAACAGACGGGACCGGGGTAAGTCCCCAAAACGAACCGCCGCACATGCATCAACGATGCTAAATCATCGTCAAGTTACTATGGGAATTCGACCTCAATGCAACGGGACATGGGCCCGAGCGCATTGAGAAGGAATTCCCCTGAAACACGTCCCACTCAGGCAACTCGGCAGTCATCGCAATTATGTCCCCAGGGCATCAGGAATCGAGAGGGACGCACCGAATGGGCGACGTTCGGTTGTGGATGCGAAAGGAATCAAGCACCCACGTGGGATGCCCCGGGATCCATTGCTCTTGCGTCGTCGATGGCCGGACGAGCCACGCCACATTGTCGTGGGAACTCATCCTTAACACAGCGGGACATTGGTGCGCACGACGTTGCTCCTAGCAGGCGTCAAAGGCCTAACCCACCTCCCTCGGTGATGTACACAATACCTAGGCCCCACAAGCATGGGAAGGCTTGCACGAGCTCTAGGGAGAGCCCCTATGGTGCCCCTACACAGCCCACCGCAGGCGTGGGAAGGCAGGCAGCTGCTTCCCCCTATAATAGCCTTATATGCAGTTGCCAGTTTTGCACAAGTAGATACCTTTTTTCTGAGGAGGAAGAAGTCCAAATTCGGACCTAGAAATTAAATTTCGGTCTAATTTTTTGCATGCATTCTTGTAAAAACCATATCTTACTGTTCCCAAAGTCTCATGATTTTTATAGATGGGATTAATTTAATATTAATTTTTCAAGAGGCGTGATTTGAGAAAATCCAAAAAAATGGAAAATCGTACCTAGGCATCGAATTTTGATCTGGTTTTTTGCAAGCATCCATGCTTAAATATATCCAACATCCCCTCCAAGTTTCATTGGATTTCATGGAAGAATTGTTTTTTAATGAATTTTTGGAGCCTATGCCTCCTCCCCCTTATAATAGCCTTATATGCAGTTACCAGTTTTGCACAACTAGACTCCTTTTTTGCGAGGAGGAAGAAGTCCAAATTCGGACCCAGAAATTGAATTTCAGTATGATTTTTTGCATACATGCTTGGAAAAACCATATCTTACTGTTCCCAAAGTTTCATGATTTTTCTAGATGGGATTAATTTAATATTAATTTTTCAAGAGACGCGATTTGAGAAAATCCAAAAAAATGGAAAATCGTACCCTAGGCATCGAATTTTGATCTGGTTTTTTGCAAGCATCCATGCTTAAATATATCCAACATCCCCAGGATTGTTTTTAATAAATTTTTGGAGCCTATGCCTCCTCCCCCATATAATAGCCTTATATGCAGTTACCAGTTTTGCACAATTAACTCCTTTTTTTGCGAGGAGGAAGAAGTCCAAATTCGGACCTAGAAATTGAATTTCAGTCTGATTTTTTGCATACATGCTTGGAAAAACCATATCTTACTGTTCCCAAAGTTTCATGATTTTTCTCCATGGGATTAATTTAAAATTAATTTTTCAAGAGGCATAATTTGAGAAAATCCGAAAAATTGGAAAATCGTACCCAGGCATCGAATTTTTTTTTTTTTGGGAAAAATGTAAATATATATTAACCCAAGAAATAAACAATATAGACGGGGCATACCCCGCAAAAACAAAATAAAACATATGCACTCAGTGCAAGAGCCGAAGCTAGTCCACTAGGGGCATGTGCCTAATACAAATGTGTCAGGTGAGTGTGTCTATAAACAAGAAATTTAATCTTGTTAGTAACCTCATCAACCAAAAAGGGGACGTGTTCAAATATATGCAAATTTCTGGCCAACCAGATACAATAAACTGTCATAGCTATGACAAGGCAACGAGTCTTCCCCAGGTAACCGGATGTAGCTTTAGCCCGAACAAGCTGGTTTACACTCCTCTGAAGAGAAATAAAGCTGCGAGTAATAGGGGACCAATCACGCACCTCCTTCCAAACACGGATGGATGAAGGGCAAAGAAAAAACAAGTGCGCATGGGTTTCATCAACCGTGCGGCAAAGTGGGCAAGTGAGATCCATATCCAAGAAATGGGCTCTATCTAGTGTGAGGAGCCTGCCCTTCATGGCCAACCAGAATATGAATGCAACTTTGGGGGGGAGAGCCGTATTCCAAACGACCTTATGCCAATAGACAGTCGGCTTAGTATGTCTGAAATACATGTAGGCTTTGCTGGCAACCAGATTATCATTATAAGTCCAGGAACCTAAGACTTGCACCGCCTCATCCTTGTGGTGCTCTCGCTCCAATATAGTATTTCTTATGAAAATAATTTTCTTAAACAAAGGAGAATCTGAGGAGGAAGGAGCATGGTCCCAGATGTTACCTCCATGAAGGTACTGGCTGTGGACCCATTTAATCCAAAGAGAATCTTTTTTGGCATGTATGTCCCATAAAATCCTAGCAAGCAAGGCGAGATTCCACTCCTTAAGGCTGAAGAGACCAAGGCCCCCTTCTTGCTTAGGAGCGCAGATATCCACCCAAGAAACCAAAGGCTTTGACATACTGTTATTTGGCTTACCCCATAAGAATTTCCGGCAAGTAGCATTGATCCGATTAATAACAGACACAGGGAGGGGGAAAATACCCATCCAGAAATTAGCAATTCCCTGAATAACTGCTCTGATAAGCTCCAGCTTCCCTGCATAAGATAAAGTCTTTCTATTCCAACTATGCGTAAGGCCCATAATCTGAGATAATAGCGGGTCATAGTGGATAACATTTAATCTAGAGGACAGCAGAGGAACCCCAAGATACCTGAATGGGAATGCACCCAACTCGAACCCAGTGAGACGTTGTATCTCGGATAGAGACTCATGATCCATGCCAGCAGCATAAATAGCTGATTTATCAGTACTGATAGAAATGCCCGATACAGCACAAAAATGGGACAACCTAGCAAATAAGGTGGCAATAGAAGGCACATCTCCCCTAGAGAGGAGCATAATATCATCCGCAAACGCCAAATGGGAAATATTTAGATCACTGCAAGCCGGATGAAACTGGAAGTTTATGTTATCCTTGAGGCAACTCAGGTCTCTAGATAGATACTCCAGACAGAGAACAAAAAGATAAGGAGAAAGGGGATCACCTTGTCTCAGGCCCCTACCACCTTTAAAGTGACCGTGAACCGCTCCATTAACCACCACACTAAATGAAGTAGTTGTGACACACTCCATGATCCAATCAGTGAATCTGGGAGGAAATCCCACCGAGCCAAGAACCCAATTAAGAAAATTCCACGAGACAGAGTCATAGGCTTTCTGAAGGTCAACTTTCAGGAGGCAGCGAGGGGAAATCCTCTTACGGGAATACTTTCTAAGAAGCTCTTGGATGAGAAAGATATTATCACTCATGTTCCTATTCTTTAGGAATGCAGTCTGGAAAGGACCAATAATGTTTTCAAGCACAGGCGCAATACGGTTGGCAAGAATCTTGGAGATAATTTTATACAAAATATTGCAGCAAGATATCGGCCTAAAGTGCTTCATATGACTGGCTTGATCAGACTTGGGAATAAGAACAATGAAAGCATGATTTAATTGCTTGAGCAGCTTCCCTGAAATAAAGAATTCATTCACAGCATCAAATATATCATCACCCACAATGCTCCAAGCTTTCTTGAAGAACCGGGAGTTATAGCCATCAGGCCCAGGGGATTTGTTATCATCCATAGAGGAAAGGATATTCCACACATCCCCTTTAGATATTGGAGCAAGTAAGTTATCAAAGCAAGAGCTTGGAACCTTAGCACCTGTATCACAAATGGCAGCAACAGGGGGGCAATCAGTAGTGTGAGCATGAAACAAGTTACTAAAATAGCTAACAAAGGCCCCGGCTATCTCTGGTTGAGAAGACGTGGATTGTCCATTTGGGAGTGTGATGGCAGCAATAAAACGAGCATGGTGGGACCTCTTAGCATAAGCATGGAAGAAGGAAGTGCATCTGTCCGCTTGGGTAAGGTACCGGTTCTTCATTACCTGGGCAGTTTGTGAATATTCAGCCTTGCGCAAATTCATAATAAGATGCCTGCTCTTGTCTGCAACACATAACAGATTTGGGTCAATAGGATTAAGCTGGAGAGCAAGGAAGACCTGATTATATTCAGCCTCAGCTTGATCAATTCTAGTTGACAGGCCTTTGAGCTCCAACTTGGCAAGAGATTTCAACGGACCCTTAAGAGCCTTTAACTTCTTACAAAGAACCCACATCTTGCAGCCTACAAACTGGTGGTCCCAACCCGCGGCAGTAACCTCCAGGAATTGAGGGAGAGCTGCAATGGCATTGTTGAACCGGAACGGGCACTTGGTTCTCACAAAAGAAGTATTGGTATTAATAACCAAAGAAGCATGGTCAGATACTGATTCAAAACCCGAAACCTCACAGCTAGAGTTTGGAAAATTAGTACTCCAACTGAGGTTGCAAATAACTCTGTCAATTTTGCTCCAGGTCCTCCCATTCGTCCACGTGTAGAAGGCACCATGGGAATTAAGGTTTGTCAAAGCCAAATCAGAGCACCACTCTATGAAGTCTCTGGTCTCATAGGCTGATACATCTGCACCATGCAGCCGGTCCTGAGGGGAGATGATGCTGTTAAAGTCCCCCAAAATAAGCCAGGGAGTGTCATTGGAAGGAGCTAAGTTAACCAATGAAGACCACATAGCTCTCCTAGCAGAAATAGAATGAAGCCCATACGTGAATGTGATCAGGAACGCTTTGTTAGATTCCTTGCACACACACGAGCAATGCATAGTTTGGGCTGTACAACATAAAACAGATAAATCAGATTTATTGGGATTCCAAAGCAAAATGATCCTACCAGCATTATGGGAAGCCAAATTATGAGAAAATTTCCAATCCTTGAATTTCCTCTGCATGATCTTATTAAGAGAAGTAACGTCCAGCTTAGATTCCAGAATTGCCATGATATCAATCCCTTTAGAATTAATAAAATTCTGCATCTTTCGATGCTTTAGAGGCATATTGAAGCCCCTAATGTTCCAAGAAGATATAATCATAATGATGGAGAGGGGATTGGATCCCCCACACCCAAGATAGGATTATTTTTATGACCTTTACTCACTGCCATAACGGCTTGGGCATTGCTACTGTTGCCTGAAATGGAGCCAAGGACCTTCGATTTATGCTTCTTCACCTTCTTATCCGTTGGTTTGGCAGGTATGATACGGTGAGGAACAGACACCAAATGGGATGCTGGCTTAACAATTGGAGAAACTGTAACACTTTCAAGAGGGGACAAAGGCAGCTTTGGTATTTGTTCAAAAACTTTATGCGCAACATTATGCGCACCAGAAGCTACATCCGTGATAGGAGGAAGAGCAGCCACGTGGACCAACTTCTTCACCGTCTTAGCTGCTTTGCCAGCTAGCTTGGAAGCAAGCATCTTTCTCACAGTAGTTCTAAGTTTCTTCCTCTTCGATCTGGATGAGACAACCGTGAATCCATCATTAGTAGGGATTGAGGGAGTACCAAGTTGTAAAGTGTTCTGGTCTTCCCTCAATTCCTCTTCCCAAACAGACTCGGTTTCTTTCAATATCTGAGACGAATCTTTGCCTTTGGGGGCATATGTGCATGATGCCACTTCATGGCCTATAGTTTTGCAGTAGGAGCAAAACGATGGCTCATTTTCATATTCCACCGGTTGCTCTAGCAATTTTCCATCAGGCAATTGGATGACCACCTTATGAGAAAGATCCTTGGATGCATCAACCTCCACCAAGGCACGGGCAAAGGATATAGAACCCGTGGTGGCTGTTAGATGGTCCGTTCTTAGTGGCTTGCCTATCTTGCGAAGAATCTTTCCAAGAGCTTTCTTACTCCAAAGATCCAAAGGTAGGTTCCTAAGCTTGATCCAAACGGGAATCTTGCTAAGCTCCTCGTCTCCAAAGTGGAAGAAGGGAGGCATCGGCTTTAGTAGGAGAGGACTCTTGAAGACAAAGTATGGACCAGCTTGGAGAACCTTATTCATTTCCTCTTCAGTGGGGAATCTGAAAATTAGCCATCCGCTAGAGTGGGGGGAGTAGGAAAATTGAACTCCCCATTTTCTGCAAACACTTAGCAGTGCTTTGACGCCAGGGAATTTGCCAGCTATGTAACCGATCAAGCAGAACCCAAGGGTTTCCTCAATGTCTTGCACATCTCCATACTCAACTATCACCTTATCATCCAGGTTAGTTTCTACAACCTCATCACTCCAATGGTGGCCTTTGATTTCTGACCTGTTGTCTTTGAAAAGACTAGCCCATGGAGCAGCTGGGAGTTTAGGTTGCTGCATTCTGGATTCACCCGCTCCATAAGAGTTACCCTCCATCTCTTCAGTGATGGAATCATCCACTCCAAGAGTTACAGAACGATCTGATGAAACAGCTTGTTGGGGAGAATGTGAAGCTGTTGCTTGCTGGGAATTAAGAGTCCCATTGGGGGGATTCAACTTCGATGAAGAAACTTCCGAATCAGAGCAGTCTTCCGGTTGGGGACTTTTATCAAACACCTGGTCTGCAACCTGTAGGATGCTCGAAGAGCTTGGGATCTGTAATGTGGGACTAGCCACCCCATCCTCAGTCACAATACCAGCAAGCACAGGGGATAACTGAACATCTGAACTCGGTTTTTTCTTTTTACTCTTCCCCATTTCGGGGAGAATGATACGGCTAAGAAGCAAAAGGCCAAAATAAAAGCTAAAGACCAACCAGCCACCAGCTTCTAAATGCAAGAATAAATGGCCAGGGACCCCACCAATAAAAGCAAAATCTGAAATAACACACTCTGGCCGTGGCAAAGATAAGTAAAAGAAGAAACTTTACCCGTGAAAGTGGTACAGATGCCCCACCACAATAGTCCCTAAGTTGCAATACGTGGCTGAAGTTCAGATCTGGAAGCCAGCAAACGTGTAACGGACAGATCCAAGGAAGCAGCAGGGAGTAGTTGAACAACACAGACGAAGGACACCCCAGAGTCTTCTTTCCAGCAACCTAGACAACCGAAGCGAGACAAACCCACGGTGGCTAAGCCAAAGGGAATCACCCTAAGGTGGGTTGTCCTTCACGGATGAGAGACTAACTGGCTGCTGGGAACGGAGGAGTCTATGGGACTGCCACTGTTTACCCAGGCATCGAATTTTGATTAGCCAAGAGTTTGTGTGTGGTGCTCCCACGATTTTTGAATTCCTCAAACCCATTTGATAGTGTTTCTACATTTGTCTTGGTCAATTTTTAGTGTAGTCTATCATCGGGTGCACCAGAAAGAGCCGCAGTGCACCAGAATGAGCCGGGGTGCACCATAGGCTAGCCGCGGTGCACAAAAATGAGGCGTGGTGGACTACTGGCTAGCCACGGTGCACCAGAATGAGCCGTGGTGCACCCTGGGATAGCCGCGGTGACCCAAAATGAGCCGTGGTGCACCATGGGCTAGCCGAGGTGCACAAAAATGAGCCGCGGTGCAGCAGAATGAGCCGTCGTGCACCATGGGTTAGCCGCGGTGCACCGGAATGAGCCGTGGTGAACCGCAATGAGCCGTGGTGCACCATGGGCTCTCCGCAGTGCACCAGAATGAGCCGCGGTGCACCAGAATTGAGTCGTGGTGGACCATGGGCTAGCCGCGGTACACCAGAATGAGCTGTGGTGCACCAGAATGAGCCGTTGTGCACTCTGGGCTAGCCACGGTGCACCACAATGAGCCGTTGTGCACTATGGGCTAGCCGCAGTGCACGAGAATGAGCTATGGTGTACCTGAATGAGCCGTGGTGCACCATGGCCTAGCCGCGTTGCACCAGAACGTGCCGGGGTGCACCATGGGCTAGCCGCTGTGCACTATAATGATCTGCGGTGCACCAGAATGAGTCGTGGTGCACCATGGGCTAGCCGCGGTGCACCAACATTAGCCTTGGTGCTCCGTGGGCTAGCCGCTGTGCACCAGAATGAGCCGTGGTTCACCAGAATGAGCCGTGGTGCACCATGGGCTAGCCGCAGTGCACCAGACTGAGCCGTGGTGTACCATGGGCTAGGCATAATGCACTAGAATGAGTCGTGGTGCACCATGGGCTAGCCGCGGTGCACCTGAATGAGCCGGGGAGCACCAGAATGAGCCGTGGTTCACCATGGGATAGCCGCGGTGCAAAAGAAGGAGCTATGGTGCACCAGAATGAGCCGCGGTGCACCAGAATGAGCCGTGGTGCACCATGGGCTAGCTGCGGTGCACAATCGAGATGATGACATTTTAAATTTATAGGGGAGTTTTGTTGCAATGGTGCACCAGAATGAGCAATGGTGCACCAGAATGAGCTGCGGTGCACCAGGATGAATCGTGGTGCACCATGGGCTAGCCGTGGTGCACCAGAATGAGCCTTAGAGCTCCGTGGGCTAGCCACTGTGCACCAGAATGTGCCGAGGTTCACCAGAATGAGCCGTGGTGCACCATGGGCTAGCGGCTGTGCACCAGAATGAGCCGTGGTGCACCATGGGCTAGCCGTGGTGCACCAGAATGAGCCGTTGTGCACCATGGGCTAGCCGCGGTGTACCAGAATGAGCCGTGGTGCACCATGGGCTAGCCGCGGTGCTCCAGAATGAGCCGTGGTGCACCATGGGCTAGCCGCGGTGCACCAGAATGAGTCGTGGTGCACCATGGGCTTGCCGCGTTGCACTAGAATGAGCCGCAGTGCACCAGAATGAGCCATGGTGCACCATGGGCTAGCCGCGGTGCACCAAAATGAGGCGTGGTGGACCATTGGCTAGCCGCGGTGCACCAGAATG
Source organism: Gastrolobium villosum (assembly GCA_032173675.1). Lineage (NCBI taxonomy): Eukaryota > Viridiplantae > Streptophyta > Magnoliopsida > Fabales > Fabaceae > Gastrolobium > Gastrolobium villosum. Next base: position 33,260 of record JAVKPL010009873.1, read on the forward strand.
AGCTGTGGTGCACCATGGGATAGCCGCGGTGCAAAAGAATGAGTGGTGGTGCACCATGGGCTAGCCGAGGTGCACCAGAATGAGCCGTGGTGCACCATGGGTTAGCCGCGGTGCACCAGATTGAGCCGTGGTGCACCCGAATTAGCCGTCGTGCACAATGGGTTAGTCGCAGGGCACCGGAATGAGCCGCGGTGTACCGCAATGAGCCATGGTGCACCAAAATCGAGGGTGGCCATCCGATCAAAACTAACCAGAGAATCGTTACCTCCACCCCATTTTTGCCAAATTCCATCGTTTAGACCACTTTTTCGGGGCCCAGAATATTTTTTATCAATCCCTAAACAAGTGAAAATTGAGAAAATCCGAAAAAATGGAAAAGCATACCCCGACATTGAATTTTGAGCTGGTTTTTTTGCAAGCGTTCATAATTAAATATATCCAACATCCCCTCCAAGTCTCATTGGATTTCATGGTGAATTTTTTCATTGATCTGAATATGCATGCTCCCCCTAACCTATAGGAACCTTGCCTTGTATGCAACTGCCAAGGCTTTGTGTGTGGTGCTCCCACGATTTTTGAGTTCCTCCAACTTATTTGATAGTGTTTCTGCATTTGTTTTGGTTAATTTTTGGTGTAGTCTATCATCGGGTGCACCGCGTCAGGCACCGGGTGCACCTCATCAGACACCAGGTCAAGCATCAGGCGCATCTCGGCAGGCACCGAGTCAAGCATAAGGTGTGGGAATAACCACTGGTTGCCTCCAGTAAGCGCTTGTTGCCTCCAGTAAGCGCTTGTTTAATGTCACGAGCCTGACTGGAACCATGTTTAATCGGGTGAAGTCAAAGAGACAGAAATTATCTCTCTATTCACAGGTTCCCCAAAGTAAATTTTTAGCCGATTTCCATTTACTTTAAAAGATCTCTCATCATTCAGGGGAGAGATTTCAATGGTGCCATATGGAAATACATTCTTCACTATAAAGGGACCAGACCAACGAGATTTAAGTTTTCCTGGAAACAATTTCAATCTAGAATTGTACAAGTAATACCTGTTGACCAGGTGCAAACTCTTTATGCTTGATCCTGCTATCATGCCACTGCTTTGTCTTTTCTTTATAAATTTGTGCACTCTCATAAGCAGTTCTTCTGAACTCATCTAGCTCATTTAGCTGCAATATTCTCTTCTTTTGGGCTCTTGATAGTTCAAAATTTAAGAACCTTGTGGCCCACAAAGCTTTGTGTTCTAACTCCACTGGTAAATGGCAAGGTTTGCCATATACCAACTGATAAGGTGACATGCCGATTGGAGTTTTGAATGCAGTCTTGTATGCCCAAAGTGCATCATCAAGCTTTTTGGCCCAATCTTTCCTAGAAATCCCTACTGTCTTTTCTAGGATTCTTTTTATCTCTCTATTGGAAACTTCCACTTGCCCACTAGTTTGAGGATGATATGGTGTGGCTATCCTGTGTCTCACTCCATATTTATCCAACAAACCCTCAAAATGTCTGTTACAAAAGTGAGTACCCCCATCACTAATGATAGCTCGAGGTACTCCAAACCTTGTAAAAATATTTTTCCTTAGAAAATTTACCACCACCTTAGCATCATTAGTGGGAAGAGCAACAGCTTCTACCCACTTAGATACATAATCCACAGCCACAAGGATATATTGGTTAGAATAAGAGGATGGAAATGGACCCATAAAATCAATGCCCCAAACATCAAATAATTCCACCTCTAAAATATTATTCAAGGGCATCTCATCCTTTCGTGAGATATTTCCTGTCCTTTGACATTTGTCACATTTTTCTACGCAATCTCTTGCGTCCTTAAAAAGTGTTGGCCAGTAGTAACCGCTTTGCAAAACTTTCTGTGCGGTTCTATTGCCTCCAAAATGTCCTCCATAATTAGAAGAATGGCAATGCCATAAAATCTGGCCCACTTCAAACTCCGGAACACATCTGCGAAGGATCCCATCAGCACATTGGAAATATAGATGTGGATCCTCCCAGAAATAACGCCTTACCTCTCGCAGAAATTTCTTTTGTTGTTGCCTTGTAAGGTTGGGAGGCAACTCTCTTACTACTTTGTAGTTGGCAAAATCTGCGAACCATGGAGGAACAAAGACTGCCATCACCTTCTCATCAGGGAAATAATCATTGATTTCTTTTTCTGAACTATCTTGTAGTTCTTTTGCCTGGATTCTAGAGAGATGATCAGCCACTTTATTTTCGACTCCAATTTTGTCCCGAATTTCCAAATCAAATTCTTGAAAAAGTAGCATCCACCTTAACAACCGTGGTTTTGCGTCCTGCTTAGTCATCAAAAACTTAATAGCAGAATGATCAGTAAAAACAACAATTTTAGATCCTAACAAGTAAGGTCTAAATTTGTCCAATGCATAAACTACTGCTAACATTTCTTTCTCAGTTGTTGCATAATTAATCTGAGCATCATTCAAAACTTTGCTAGCATAGTAAATGACATGTAATAACTTTTCCTTACGCTGACCAAGGACTGCACCAATTGCATATGCACTGGCATCACACATGAGTTCAAATGGAAGGTTCCAATCGGGAGCTGTAAGCACTGGAGCTGTAGTAAGCTTTTCTTTTAACACATGGAAGGCCTTTGAACAAGCATCATCAAACAAAAATTCAGAATCTTTCACCAAGAGTTGGCTTAATGGTTTAGCAATCTTGGAGAAATCCTTGATGAATCGCCTGTAAAAACCTGCATGTCCTAGGAAACTCCTAACAACATTTATATTTACAGGGATGGGAAGTTGTTCAATCAACATTAATTTTGCTTTATCAACTTCAATCCCTGCATTAGAAATTTTGTGTCCCAGTACTATACCTTTAGTTACCATAAAATGGCACTTTTCCCAATTTAAAACCAGATTTGTCTCATTACATCTTTTCAAAACTTTGGATAAATTGTTCAAACAAAAATCAAAATTAGAGCCAAAAACAGAGAAGTCATCCATAAATACCTCTAGACCTTTCTCCACCATATCTGAAAAGATGGACAGCATGCACCTTTGGAATGTGGCAGGTGCATTGCAAAGGCCGAATGGCATTCTTCTGTATGCAAAGACTCCAAGTGGGCAAGTAAAAGCTGTCTTTTCCTGGTCTTCAGGAGCTACAGGTATTTGGTTGTAGCCTGAATACCCATCCAAGAAGCAATAATAAGAGTGGCCCGCCAATCTTTCCAGCATTTGATCAATAAAGGGTAATGGGAAATGATCCTTCCGTGTAGCTGTGTTCAACCTCCTGTAATCAACACACATTCTCCAACCCGTGATGGTTCTGGTTGGAATCAACTCATGTTTTGCATTGGTAATAACTGTTACCCCACCTTTCTTTGGCACTGTTTGAACTGGACTTACCCAGGCAGCATCAGAAATTGGGTAAATCATTCCTGCAACAAGAAGTTTTACAACTTCCTTCCTTACCACCTCTTTCATCGTTGGGTTCAATCTCCTTTGTGGTTGCCTCACAGGTTTAATATCATTTTCTAGGAGAATCTTATGTGTACAAAAGGAAGGATTTATGCCCTTTAAATCAGCAATAGACCATCCTATTGCGGTTTTATGAGCTTTTAAAACTTCCACCAGCTCTTTTTCTTGGCCTTCAGATAGAGCCTTGTTGATGATTACCGGATAAGTATTACCATCTCCCAAAAACACATATTTCAAAGTGTCTGGTAATGGCTTCAACTCAACTTTAGGGGCACCAACTTCTACGTCTTCAGCTTTCTCTTTCAGAACCTCTACAGTAAGTCCTTCTTTTTCAAAAGGTACATAATCACGAGCCTTCAACTCGTAATCAAGCTCTTGAGGCCGTTCTTTCTTATGTTGAACAGATTCAACTTGGAAACAATCATTATTATCAGCTGGTCGCTTCATAGCTTCTGAAACATTGTAGATAATTTCCTCATCGTTCATTCTTAGTTTAATCATCCCTTGTTCAACATCAATTAGGGCTCGGACTGTAGCCAAAAAGGGTCTTCCTAATAACATGGGCTTCTCACTCCCTTCTCCCATATCCAATACCACAAAATCTGCAGGGAAGATAAACTTATCAACTTTGACAAGAATATCTTCTATGATCCCATTGGGTTTCCTTACGGATCTGTCAGCCAATTGGAGTGATACCTCGGTGGGTTTCAATTCCTCAATCCCCAATGATTTGTAGACTGATAAGGGCATTAGATTAATGCTAGCCCCGAGATCACATAAAGCTTTCCCAATGCCAATATCACCAATAGCAATAGGAATATTAAAACTTCCTGGATCACTCAGTTTATCTGGAATTTTCTGCTGGATAAAAGCACTACACTCTTCAGTGAGTGTTACAGTTTGACATTCCTGCAATTTTTGTTTCCTAGATAAAAGATCCTTCATGAATTTTGCATACCCTGGCATATTGGCTAGGGCTTCTGCAAAAGGAATATTGATATGTAGTTTCTTGAAAATGTCCAAGAATCTATCATAATGTTTGTTGTAGGCTCCCTTCTTGAATCTTTCTGGATAGGGTGCCTTAGACATAACATATTCGTGGCTTAACTCATGCTTTTCTTTTGCCACCACTGGTTGTTCTGCAACCTGCTCTTTTTCTTTTTCTTTTATAATTACCTCAATCTCTGGTTCAATTGCTTCCTTTTCTTGCTCCTCTTTCTCTTTTTCCAGCTCCACAGGTGTTTTTGTTGGAACTGTTAGAATCTTACCACTTCTTGTTGTAACAGCCATACAGTCATCCTTTGGATTGTTGATTGTGTTACTTGGGAAGGTACCTGGAATTCTTTCTGAAAATTGTTTGGCCAGCTGGCCTATCTGATTCTCCAGATTTTTAATGGAAGCATTTGTGTTTTTATTGTTGGCTCTGGTTTCTTCCATGAAAGCATTGGTATGCTGAGCCATATCATTGGAAGCCTTAGCCATTTGAGCGAAAGCTTTCTCCCACTCGGCTGGCTCTTTTTGCTGAGTCTGAGAAGATTGAGTATAATTGTTGCTAGTTTTGAAATCCATACCTGATCCTTGAGTCCTCCGTTGGAAATTATTGTTACCACCAGGGAAATTTTGATTTCGCTGGAAATTTTGTTGTTGAGGACGCTGATCGTACCAGATCCCATTCACCTGTAATTGTTGAACTGAATCTTCGGATGATGGATTTGGACACTCACTGGATTCATGACTTTCTTGACATTGGTCACAAATCGGTGGAGTTGTTTGAACCTTTGACACTTGAAATTTGTCAAATTTCTCACTTAAGCTGTCAAACTTTTTAGATAATGATATTACATCATTATCTGTGGGTTTTTTCACTGCTCTTTGTGTAGGAACTAGCACACTTTCATTTTCATTTCTTGCAAGCTTTTTGATCAACTCAATAGCCTGCTCAGATGTGCTTTCCCGAATAGAACCTCCAGCGGCACTATTTATTATCATCCTTGTTTCGGGGGTGATTCCATTGAAAAATATCACCACTTTTCTATCATCATCTCCTTCGTAATGTGCACATTTCCAGTTTAATTCTTGGAATCTGTTCCAAGTTGCACATAGTGATTCTCCTTCCAACTGGCGAAAGTTTGTGATTTCATTCACCAGCTGATTATATTTTTCCATGGAGAAGAAATGATCAAAGAATTTGCTGGACAGATCTTCCCATGTAAGGATGCTGTTTGCTGGTTGTCGTTCGATCCACCTTAATGCTTTTCCCTTAACAGCGAAAGGGAACAACCGAAGCCTGATAGCATCTGTAGATACCCCATTGTGTTTGGTGGTATCACAGACCATCAAGAATCAGTCTATAAACTCATGTGGATCTTCATCATCAACTCCAGAAAATTGAACCCTTTCCACTAAAGAAATTAATGATGGTTTGAGTTCAAAATTATTAGCCTCCACATTTGGCCTGACTATGCTTGAATTGGCCCTGTTGAATACTGGAGTCAAAATTGTATTCAACAGTCTTGGAGGTTGATTGTTGGCATTTCCTCCTCGCCCATGACCAACATTGTTATTTTCTGCCATCTCTTGAATTGGTTGTAAAGGTGTGTGCTTCAAATCTTCCCAAATGATCTGTCTAGCAGCCTTCCTTAGTTGCTTTTCTGTCTTTGTAATTTCAGAATCTATTACAAATTCTTTAGGCGGAAGTCTACCTCGCATAAAAATCAGAGAAAATTATCAGTAACACCTGAACAACACAACAAGACAAAAAGAATAATAAAATAAGAATCTAATCTCAAGAATCTACGGTTATTTGTAATATTGTAAATAC